>DWQT01002235.1:0-14586 GCA_018244895.1 Myscelus amystis hages | reverse complement strand
TCCATTACGCGACATTGTAGTCAAATGCTGGCGTATTTGAATTTAAAAGAAAACCACGTATCTTAATATATAAAATTGAATGTTTGTCTGTATGTCCTTTATAGAATCGTAAACTATGCATTTGATCAGGTGATGATCTTTACCAAAGTTGTTCTGCATTAGCCCACGAACGTTTCTGTGCTAGTACGAGCAAATTACGACGGATGACGCCACTGTCTTTCCTTGAAATTAATTTTAGTTGATGGCGTAACAACGCGCGCCGGGTACAGCTAGTACTTTATAAAATAGAGGATTTCAATTCGTTCTTATACTTTCATAATCCTGTTACTTCATTTAATTTCCTCATTGTCATCCAAAATAGAAAGCGCCATGTACTTTTCCGTCCGCGCCGTATTCGAATAATTCGTAGGCCCGAGAATCAGCGAACAATAAATTTTCAATAACAGCCCAGTAATCCTATTGGCAACGAAATAATATCGAGAATCGAATACTGAATCGTGTCGAGCGAAATAATCTTTAAGGCTTACACAACGTGTACAAACGCTGTGGACCTGTTGGGTAATGCGGATCGTATATTTTGCCAGTAATCTATTTTTTGAGGCCGTGTTGCGGATACAGTAGGCTCTTGGAGTATTTTCTTTATTAAGGAAGATGAAAGAAATACACAAGAAGCAATGTGCAGAGCATATACAACCTCACCAGTTTAAATAATCAATATTATATGAAGGTACTCGTGCTTCGTAGTGTCCTGAAACATCAAATAGTTCCTGCAAGTTCCCTAAAATGATTTGAAGACAAAAGAAATATTTATGAGAAAATTCAGGATAAGAACTAGAATTGCGGTCATTTGTCTTTTTTTCGCCTGGATGATACCAGAATTGCACACAAAGATAATTTTTATACATTTTCTTAAACTATCATTTGAATCATTCACTTCAAATAAGTAATGAAATATTGTTTAATTTGCTCGTCGAAAACATATCTTTTCTACATTTTCACAAATTGAAATTTGAAAGTGTAATTTTTATTTGATATCCTTAGAACTTAAGCGAGAATTTCTCATCATTTATTTTTTCACCAACCTAAATTACTTTTTATCACTAACCATAATGACTAACAAAATTCAAAACATAACCTTAACAGAGAATGATATATTACGTTAATATGTACGTCTTTAGCAATTATTTTACGAACAAAATGCTTTAGACAGGCGGATCTGTGAAAGGACATGCGAACAAAGCAGACTAAAACAGCAAAAAGTAACTTAGCACTTAGCCGTCCTGTTTAAAGGACCCCGGGTTACTTTGTGACGTTGAAAAGGAAAGGAAATGCGATTGGGGCTTTCTTTGTGATGTAATTTTACAGCATATTAGACATGCTTTATGTACATGGAATTTAAAATATTCTTTCCATACATGCACATGTATGTATGTGCTGTCTTGCGTCGTTTATGAGACAGCGCTTTCCGACTTGATTCTAAAGACTTCTCATTTAACACAAATATAAGAAAGAGATAAACATAGAAGCAGAAGACAGCAATACATCAATTTATTTAACAACTAGACAAAAATAATAATGGAAAATGAACGGAATTTCCCGAGAAACAGTGTCATTTTTCCTATCAGGCAAATCAACGGGAAAAGGCAAAAGTAAAAGTCAATAGCCAACTTGAGCTCTCTGAAAAGGGGACGTAATTGTCTAAAATTTTTAATGAAAGCAACAAGCGAACAACTGCCGTTCTCACCTTAAAACATCAGACTCTTTGATTCACTAGATACGAAATGCGGGCCTTTTAATTAAGTACCCTAGGAGCGTTCTGTTTTGAGGCATTTAAAATGAGAATTTTTAATTAACTGTAAGCTACTGTCTCCCAACCGGACACCCATTGATTTTGTTTTTGTTTCACGTAAATTTGAACAAATTTAATTAGGTTTATACATTTTAATTAGACGTAAAGCCGTTGAAATGAGTCTGGTAATTAGAACGGTTAATTAGTGGATTGGGTGGTTGGATATTAATTAGATGTGATAAGAAAGTAAAACGCCCGAGATTAGCTTTGCTTTGCTTAACGTTAAAGGGGGCGCTGATTTCTAACGAAGGGGTTTTTTAATTATCCGTAGCTTTATATTCGTTTTTCGTTTCCCTGTGTATTTTGTTACAATACAAGTTTTATTTCATTTTGTTCCATACTAAATTATAACTGCCTACGTCAATAATTGAAGAACCAAACCGGTTTCTGTGATATTGCTGTACGAGTCATCGGAGCTATATAAGGTTTTATCTTACCAAACCATATACTAAATCAAGGTATTAAATTATTAGTTTCAAAATCATTACTAAGTTGAAATTCAAAGATATGGTTAAGATCAATTAGTCAAAACTACGCATTCACTAGCAACTAGCCACGTTCAATTTCATTGAAACATAACACTATTGTCTAAGTATGTGAATGTCTTTATATTATATTTGCTCGCTTAAGTAAATATTATCTTTAAATCGAACCTAACAGATCGTAACTACATAAACATAATTAAAATTGTATGAACCGGGACACGTGGGACAGAAGCACAGCGCAGAAACGGATAAAAAATTTACATACATTTACATTTCTATGTGAAAAAATTACATAGAAATACGAGACAATGTAATAAAAAATTGTAATATTTTTACATGCACACGAAATTTATATACAGCAAACTTTGTATATGGGACTGAACTTAATGTCATTCAAATCGAATCATAGCAATTTATAATGCAATAGACAGTCGCTGTATCTATGTTTCGGTAACTACACGATTTTTTTTATATTTCAACAGTAATTGTACACTATAATATATGCCTCTAATGCATAACTTGGTCTTACAGCTGCTTAAACACTAATGAATAAATGAATAAATAAAGGATTGAAAATAGGCGAATGAAAAGTTTATTACCCACTGTACATTAAGAAGAAGAAATGTCTTACACCTACATGCTAATGAGTGCGAATTGAACAATTATAATTTAACGTTAGTGGCCATTCAGGTTAGAGATAGTTAAAAAAAAAAAACATTTAAATAATGATTGACGTAACAAAATCAAGTGTATTGGTGTGGACAGATGTAAATCTGTTCAAAATAAGAGCTACTATTGATAAAAATCATCGATCAGTGAGCTGCGTCTGTTTGGCGCGAACAAACACATACAATGCTTTGGACATATTGACACTGAATTAATTTAGCTCAGTTGCGATATTAAAACTGCATCGGATATTCTCGCAATATAAATGTTTGGAGTTTGGAGATAAAATAAACATTGTAGGACTGAATACATGAATACCAAAAAATGCACGCGGATGAAAAAAATAAAACAACCGTTTATATGAATATAATTAATGGTGAGTTAAATTATTTAATCAATGGCAAAATTAATTACATGTTTCCTACAATATTGTAATAAATAACGTAAAATGTTTAGTCAAATTCCATAGTCCTAATGAATTTGCACCAGAGGATTTGTAAATGTAGGCTGAAGCAAATGTTTTCAATGATTTATTGCCAATGATAATATTTAATCATAAAGATTAGAGACAATGTAATAAGTGTCTCTTTGTCAAAAATAATGTTATAATGAGAATACAAAATAACGAGATCATAAGGAGAGTATAAATCGTGAATGCCAGAAATAATTTCGTCCAAGTGGACTATTTAATAAGCGAAATATCATACGTTGTCGTCATGAATTTTCATTAAAAGCAGAATTTTAAGGCTTATCAATATCCGCCGGTCAGTCGGTTGCACGAGCAAACAAACAATAGCTCTGGTGTATCGGCACAGAATCCATTTAGCTCGCAATATTCATTACAAGCTTCGTTTTAAATTGCGCGTGAACGTAATGACGGTCGTAATGTGGCCATAGAATCTGGAAGGGAAATAAATATGTAGTAACTGGATTGTATTTTTCTCTTTCGGCAAAATAAATCCGCTGTTGTTGATATCGCAATAGCTATATTTCACAACAGTAGTGAAGGATTGTATTGCGGTATTATTTTTACTTATAAGCCACTTAATGTGAAATCGCTATCAGACATTCAGGCCCTGCTAGTCTAAAAGACTATGTTAACAAGCTTGTCTAATTCAATTTCTACTTAGATGTGTATCTATATCTATACATATCTCTATCTATCTATAGCTATATCTATCTATATCTATATTATATATAGGATCTTCAACGTTTCAAGAACTATTCTAGAAAGTACCATTAAGAGTAAATCAGATATTGTGAAGAATGTTATGGATATCAAAATACAATTAGAGTGGCAGCTGCTGTTTCAAATTAAAAAAAGTATTGCACAAAATTAGCTATTCATTCCTTTTCCCCGATTCCTCTCTTTTTTATCTGCTTTTATTCCATTATTTATCCCTTCAATTCATATATTTCTAAACAATCATCTTTGTCTTCCTGTTTCGTATAAAAAGTTTGTCTTAAGTAAACTGAAGGTTACTAATTTATTGATAAGTTTTCTAAATTAAACATGACAGAGTAATCTTTTTGTTTTGCATTTATTTTGACAGGGTTTTATTACGAAAATGGAAATGATTTAGTTAGATATAAATCCCTTATTCGATAAGCTCATAGCTCGAATCCATCTAAAGTTATAACCCATTATAAGTCTGTGTTTTACTGACTCCTTGGCGGATGTACTCTTCATTCAGCTGTGTCCCTCGGGTTTTTCGGAGTTCTCTACGAAGAATATAGCAAACTGGGTTCTGTTGATGTCACAATATTTTTTCAATTCATTTTTCTTTTACAATATGTACATAATATATAAGGATGGGCTTTAATTTTGAATATATGTATTATACATATTTACAATAGTATGAAAAAATGTCACTTGTGCTTCAGCAAGGACACATTACAAAGTTAAGTCAGTAATATTAATAAGTATTATGAATCTAAACATGTCATTTCTCAATGTGTATGGTGTCGATTTTTGGTAGGATTTTGGTTGAAAGCGGAAAAAAATATTTAAGCGGTTTTAATGTAAAAGCAAATTCGTAAAATTTTTACTTTATATAAAAGTTCTATCAGAAGGCAAAAGTGATGAGCGATTGTGCAAAACATTTCATACTTACATTTGATTATTTACAAAATGTAACAAACAGGTAGTACCGATGCCTGAAAGTAACCTACAGAACCTTAAATATGCAAATCCTATTCACAGGAGGCTGCTATTTATCTCAAGAATTATATTATTCTGGATCATAGGCTTAATGTAAATGGTTGTAGAATTTCCAGCGAGTTAACTTGAACAACTCTGTCACTCAGTTTAAATTTAACCGTGTTTATGAGGTCACAATGTCGATATTATTTTTAATAAATAATTTATTTTACTATGTTAATAATGTCTATTCCTATCAGTGCCATCTAACGGCAATGACGGATATTAATATTACACATTATTGTTACATCGATTTTTCGAGAGATGTCACTACATTATTAGTTAAGTCAGTGTCTTAACTATGCATAATATTTTTATCCATTTTTTATACAAGAAAAAATATTTTTATAAAGATCATTTGAAAAGACAAAAAAAAATTAATAAAGCTAAAAATGTTTCTCACGCCGAAGTGTAGTTTACCTTGATGATTTGAAAAGAAAATTGCTTCACGGTTGGTTTTTCCATACTTTTAAATCGTTTCCATTTATTTCTGATATAAGCAATATATCATCAATGTAATGTTTTTGTACAGTCCATTCATTTATTATTCATAGAATCAAATATAAGGAGGTTATGGTAATAATGTAGATACCTTCTATATTATGTAAATGTTATATAATTCTTCTCGGTTTTCAATGCGTTTGTTACTGAAATCAAAGATACCAATACCAATAACCTATAGGGATCTGGTATTAAAAGGAGATCTAAATAGTACTTAGATCATAGCAAGTCACAAAACAGATCATAACATTAAACAATGTTAACTATCCGTTCCATTTGAATTTCTTTTAGGTATAATAATTACTTTGAAACCTTCGAGAGAAGTGAGTTATTAGTGTCCGTTTCCACATAAACTACATCAAATGTGGCATTGTTAGATTAATAAAATTCTGGAAAGTTAATATTATTAATAGCTGTTCTGTTGTTGTTAACTTAAAACAATATTTTAAGAGGCCATAAAAATATGATAGCGGTGTTATTACTTATCTCGGGGCTCAGCCCAGGGGAGTGCTAAATCATAGCCTTCCTCGAACCTCCCAAGATCACAGTGCGATCTTCGTAGCGAAATATCCTTTGCTTGAGAAATGGCTCCGGATTGAAAAGTAAATAGTTTCACGAGCAAACGTGTAAGCTGTATCTAACTTCTTTTTTTTCTTTAACAAGAGCCGTTTCGTTCCATCGGGAACGGTGAATTTCTGCGAAGCTATTATCATACCCATTTTGGGATAAAAGGTTTTTGTACAAGGATGATAGAAACATTGATATTGACATACAAACACGGCTGACTTGAAATCATGTTTTTTTTTTCCTAACTGACGTTTTGCTGTTGACCTTAGTGGCCTCTACAGCTTCACCCGGGCTTTTGTGGCGTGCCATAGTGGCTCAGCCAGATACTTATTAATGAAGCCATAGACAATTTTTATATTAACCACTGCACATTATCTACCTGCGTGGATGAACGTAGACTATATAATCGACAACATTTTTATTCTTTTTCTATTTATAATATCATGTAAAACATGATAGACTTCACATACGAAATTTAATTTGATTATACTAGTTTTCATATAATTTTGCTCAGACCATTTTCATCATTTACTAGGCTCCTAAAATAACGATGTCCATTATCAAATTAAAAAAAAAAATTTTGCGTTACCTTTATTCTCAAAATCATTTTTTGTGTAATTCATGTTTAAAACAGTCTTCGTATTTTCCAGTGGGAATGAAAGATATGGAAAGCTTTCTAACGTCCGCCATTCAAATTAGTTTGGGTTCAGCTCATCAAAGAATTTGGTCAACTTCTCTGGTCTTAAGAGTCACTGTACATGTAATGTCAAAATACTAGTGAAAAGTATGGAGCTATGGGTGGAATAAATGTATATTTGTTTATGAAACATAATAAAAAAGAATAAACTTTAGTGCATATTGAAAAAAAATGGCAATTTTTCTCACAAATAGTCAACAGAGCATAGAAAAACAAATATAGAATTTTTATTAGGCCTTCGACCTTTCTATAGTTAATAATAGATATTACGATACCACAAATAATATCTAGAACATACTACAGTAATGGATAACGTGAAGGCCGATTCGTTTACGGAGCAAAAGGGTCCCAATGGACTGACGCGAATGTCTTCGAAATCACTCGTAAAACTCACGGTGGCCATTTCACGTGTATTACATGTGCAAATGCAAATATACTCTGTGTCAGAGTGTAAATGAAATCGCGATATTGTGTCTCTATTACAAAACCATGTACACTTTACAATTAAGTCCTTTTCTGCGCAAAGTTCGAGGGAAAACTACAGAATATGTGAACACTCGTTTACTGTTGAACTCCCACATAAAAACTATAGCTACTCCCATGGGGATAAGGATTCTCGGCGCTGACTTTCATTAACGCACAAATAGGTTAGGATACAATTTCACTTTCGCGTCGAGCTATCGATTGATTGTAATCTTCATTTATAATTCGCTACAACTCTCTGTTCGCTGGTTGATTGCGTCGTTAAGCTTCGGTAAAGGAATGTTGTCACAAATCCGTACCGCGGTATTGGCGTTGCCCAGTTCTATGACAAGAGTCCAGGAAAACGACCATGGAGTAGATGGGTTTCAAAGGATTTTTATAGATGTTCACCTCTGTTGGTTAAGCAAAATGATATATTTTATTGATCTAGACACCTATGTACGTTACATGCGGTACAGTGAGCCCAATTTTATAGTTAGGCTTTTTTAGAACTGAGACGCCAGTGCTGTTTTGCTGTTGTAGGTATTTGCAATTTTTACTACACTGCTCTATAGACAAATTTATATACTACTTACTTGTGTACTGTAATAAGTTTATAAATATTGATTACCTCTTCATTTCGATTTTGAGTCTATTCCCCTTAACATTCGTTTCAATCAATCGATGACTATAATTTGCATATGGGGATGTCCATACCTCACATCGTCTGCATGCATATAATTTGACAGTATACATGGTAAGTAAACAGATTGCACAAAATCAATACAAAGTAAAATTTAAAAATGGACGTAACAGTCATCGTGTTGACAGATTTTCTTTTACAATTACACAAGTCTGGCCAATTACATAAGGCTTAATCCGTCCTCAGCGTGTCGAAGTTGACTCCGACAAAGATTAAGGCTCTATGAATGGTTTGGCCAAGTTATTAAGGTTGTTTGTTGTGAACAATTTCCCCGGCCGTTGACTTTTCCTTTCATTCACGGCCGCCTGTCTATTCTCACGAGTCTCGGCGGCCATCGTTAGTAAGCCCGACATCAATAATTATGTTGCTCTCGGTGCTAATTATAAATCTTTTAGATACAGAAAGTACAGCAATTTTTTATGAAAATAAGCGAACAATAATTACTAAATATCCTATATTTCCTTTTATAAAGTTACATTTGAATAATCTCGAGCTGACCACTTTGTTCGGTTTCATAAACACTGTTTTTATACTGTATTTTAGAGATAAACACTTCGTGATACAAATTCACACATTTGTATTTGATCTCAAGCAACATCGGCGTTTTTCGTAAAATTATTTCCAGGTATCTGCCACAACTAAGAATTTAAAGCCGTTCTCGATGGACACATCTCAAGACACGAGAAATTTAGTGTCACATACGAGTATGTATGATCTGGTACCTTCCAGTCAGTCAGTAGTTTGGACCCGCTAGAAATGACTCTGGGTATACATATATAAATAGGTATCTACTTACATATATTTGTCTTTGCTTTCCCTTAGCTTCGCACTATTATGGTTTTCTTGTGCGCGTTTAATGTAATTATTTCCTTTACGTATTTCTTCTGAATTACTGACTTAAATGATGTAATGTAATCAATTCGGAAACGTCGTAGATGTAAGAGCACATCGGGTGTACTGCCCCAAGAATTAACATGTAAGGTATTTTAAAAAAAGCTTTTCTCAATATTCTTCTTATTTTGTATTTCTTTAAGTAATCGCCTTCGTTTAGGTATATCTCGTTAAAAAAAAATCCGTGAAGCTCTTGTTAGTAATAACTTCACAGATTGCGAAACGCTCTCTATGGAGCATTTAACATTGACATTAGTAATTTTTTTATAGGTAATAAGGAATTGCATAATGAAAAAAAGCTTTTTCCTTCCCTTACTTCGAATCGCCCATAGTTTTTATTAGTTTCACAGTACGGATTTCTCTGGCGTTTTTCAATTAAGCAGTTTGGACAGGGGTAAGTTTGGAACGCACGGACTAGAAATTGTATAAAATGTGGCAGAGCACATTTCCATCGGCAAGGGAATTTGCACAAGGAGGAACAAGGAAGAAGCGGGGGCACCCCTTTCTCTGGGGGGGGCAGGGTCCATCCGCCCTACATATAGGGTAGGCTGTTTAGAACGCGCCGGGCACGCACGCCGCTCTGTTCTACAGAATCAGGGCTGCGCGCCGGACACACAGGGTTGTCACTATCACGGTCAATTACGAATTTTTAATATTACCCACGAATTAAAAAAGCCTTATTATTACATTTCATGCGATGTGAATACAATACTATTCTCACGATGAAAAAGTACGTTAGGTATTATCAAATGATAGAAAAAAATAAATTCGCCAAATATCCACTTAAATCAAGTAGATATTAGCAATACACTTATGTGTTGAAAACAAAAATATACAGGAACTTGAACCAATAATATCGACAGAAATATACAGATTATATTTGAGAGAAAATTATTTGCCGGTTGAAACATATTCTCGAATATTTCTTTGATACACACCGACACACACGTAAGTAGCACCCACTCGCCCTTAATATAAAAAAGATCTTTTATTTATATAAAAAAAATAAGCTTCTATTTCCGATTCATGTTACACGTGTTTGGGATTTTAATGATGGGAGGCAAGAAACCCTTTATGTGAATTTTGATCCGGATCTAATTATAAGTGGACTTAATTTGAAAATGAAATATTGGTTTTTGCAGAAGTTATTTTTGATGAGTTCCTAAGCTTACCTATTATAAAAGATTAAGCTCAAGAATATTATTATCATAAGCAAATATGTATAAAAATGATTATGAAACGAATTCTAAATAAGTATAAAAATAAAATCCCTTAAAGGAGTACATTACTCTCATATTTAGGTATTGAGTGAATTTTTTATGCGAGATACAGTGAGATCTCGCTAGCTCCACGTAGCTGTCATAATGAGTGCCTATGTAATTGCTCTCTTATTCGTTTTCTTTTTTTTTGCTGTCAGGCAGCACTTATCTCATCAAGTACGTTGACAGACAACAATCACGCCTTGCTGAAATGTGGACCAGTGTACTCAGGGGCACGTTGAAAAAAAATTAAAATATTCAAATAGTTGTAGTTTGAATTAACCCTAGCGGTGGTCGCCGCACTAGATGACGCAGGGTGGTTGGGGTCGGGCGTGGGGGCGGGGGTGGTCGCCCCCGACAGGACGCGGCCGGTAACACGAGTGCGCCTATGCGAGGCATGTATCTTGGACGGGCAGATATAACAGAGAAGTGGCCCCCAGAACCCAGCTCGGAGCCACTGCGCACTGGTTGATGCTCTACTTTAAAGCGAATATTTTAAAAATACGCAGTCCACAATACCATCCTACTAATATTATAAATACGATTGTAACTCTGTCGGTCTATCTGCTGCGCTTCCACGCCTAAACCACCGAACCGATTTTAATGAAATTTGGCACAGAGATAGTCATGACCTTAGGAAAAGACATAGGCTACATTTTTTATATGGAAGTTTGTCACTGTCGAAGACGTTTCCACTAATCCACGCGGACGAAAACGAAACCGTCTAGTCAATCATATAACACTGATTAATGACTACGTTGACCTTTTAATGGAGTCTGTCTAAAATTGACATGGTCCATTTTGTTTCCTACTTACGTTCAAAATTGATTCTATAAGACCAATGTTGTACATTGTTTGTGTAAAATAGTTAATTTAACAAAATATTTACACAATAACAAGAAGATTTATTCACCTTTATGAACGGTTTAATTTTTTTGTGATTCTTAGGAATTATCATTTTTAATAATGATTTAAGGTTGGAAGAGTCAGATGTGATGCTTATTCGTATCTGGTGCTTAGTTCTTTGAGTATAAAACCACCCTGGATTAACCTGTATAAAACAACCACGGGGCTTGTGGCATCCAATGGCACACTAGTAAAATATTTGTACGGTATATATTAGTTCTGGTTCTGGACGGTTCTACTGTTAAATCTGTAATGTCTTATGTTCCTACCTACTACTATAAGCATCACGTCTTTCTCCCAGGACTTAAACATTACAACATTCTGAATGTAGATCAGATAAATTAGTGATAATTTTGGGTTGGTTCAAAAGTTTTCGGTGTTATTACTACAATGATTTCCTTTACGTTATTTGGAAAACTGTCCCATTGTTGAGAGTTCAAACTTAGTTTGAAACAGCTCACAGGCCGATGATTTGTACACCATTGTTGATAAGCCTATTCTTAAACGGCTAAAGAATGTAAGCGTTTTAATTTATTGATTACCCTGAGTTAAAAAGTATGAAATTTTTAATAAATTTTGTTTTATTCGTTTTATCATATGATTACCCGGATAACGAAAAGTCACTCAAACATGGCTATGGTTTATTAACATTCACAGCGTAAAGAAATAAACACAAATAACTGAAGTAGAGCACACTTCCAGTGTAATGGAGCTATTTTACATGTGCACGGACTATAGCTGCCCGCCCTACGTATCGGTAGGTAGTCGGAATAGGTTTCCAACGCGACAGCGAATACATTTTGCGAGCCCGTACTGCCTCAGAATAGGAACATGGACGCTCTTACTTTCTGTACAAGGCCACGCTTAAATCACGTTCGATTTTTACAGAAAGTGAGAGCGTCCGAGTCCTCTTAGCTCGGACAACGACTGCGGCGTTGCTTACGTAAAATACATTTATTTAAATGGGTGTTCGTTGCCGTTTTGAACGCTCAACGAACACTAGTCCGTTTGAAAAAAATATGATAAGAATATCCTAAAAGGTGGTGGTGGCTTTTCTAACTAAATCCATATCAGGAATTACGAAGGTGTGTTCACCAGAATGTGCGCACATTTATAAAATGTTCAATTTAAACCGTCCATGAATTAATTTATTTATTCAAATCTTTTGATTTCATTGTTACATGGGTAGATTGAAACGTTAATACACCTTTGAGCTACTCATCTGTAATTAGCTGTCACTTACTATTCAAAGAAATTGAAAACAATAATGTTTGTATGTAACGTGGGTTGTAAGGACGATCTGGGTACTAAGTTAAGTGGTGGGAGCAGGGATGGCAATGTAGGTAGTTCGATTTGTCCTCCCACGCCTAGGTATGAATTTAAACTCTGGCACGTGCTTCTGAATTAACAATGTTACTCGTGTTGGCAAAATTAAATGTCCCCAGCAATAAACAAACAATTTGAAGGAAAACATCACGTGGATACTTGCATTCCTTAGAGTTCTTTATAATATTTCTTATTTTTGTAATTGTACCTGTAATTCTTGAGCATTTTCAACGATATGTAAAATGCATTGACTACTTATTTGCTTAGCAACACTTGAGTTCTAGATTAGAAAACAACATATAGTGACCTTTTAGATCGAATACCAGGTATACGCTATACGCAAGAATATGTGTCGAATTTAAGTTCAACGTTTTAATAGCGGGGTTTTTTATCGGGTGTATTTCATCTCAGTTTGCGGCTACGGCGTTCGATAAAGGCTATTGTGCTCACTGGCTAAGGACCTCGTGTCCATTATGTAAAACCATCGAAATAGAATGATAAACAAATGTTATTTAAGGTTGTTGTCTTAATCAAAAGGAAATACTGTAAACGGTCCGGTGCGTCAGTCAGAAATTAGGGTGTAGGTACATAAACAAAGCAGATTTTATCCCAAGATAGCAAGCAATCGTTTACTCTGTTACTTGGTTCTTTTCTGTTGGTAAATTGATGGAAATTGAACGGGTATCGAGATTTGTATTACACATACTCCAAAAATGTCTACGTTGTATTAATCTGATTATTTCTAATAATTCCTAATACTAATTATAATTTGAGATCTTTCACTTGGGATATAGGTGGGACATAATTTTAGATCCTACATTTTATGATACGTACATACATATTATCATCGGACTGTCTAATTTATTTTCCTTAATGATGTTGTTCCTCCCATATTGATGTACTACAATGTCATAAGTAAAATTGAGTAAGAGTACTTAATGTCCTGTTACTGTGTTATTTCCACCGATATTTAATATCAAACGTATCGTTAAAACAATTGCTATTAAAATAGATCAGGCTCTATGACTATACTATGACACCCCCCCCCCCCCCCGCCCAAAGGCTGCCAGCCTTTTCTCGTCGCATCTGGTAATGGATCTCTTGCGCAACTCTAGGAGATTTGATATAAACACTTCACTGAGCTCTTTCTGTGTTAATCAATGGATGTTTATTGTCCATTGTTGTTGTTATACGTACACAGGCAGAAGAGTTTCAAATGTGAACAGATAAGTATTAAGCCTAGATCACTTTTAAGGGACGTTTACGGGTATTTTAAATTAGTTATCGTTTCAAAAATATTAGATTTTTCATTCAGAGGTTATGCGTGTTTAGGTTTAAAATGGTCTAAGCTCCTTTACGGGCTTGATTTACCCAGTCTGGATCTCCCGAAGCGCGTGGTAAAATATAATATTCCCATTTAAGTGATCGTTATATTATTAAGAGGAATGAATGTGTTCAATGCGGAAAAACATGTTTTTTTTTGTAATTTGTTTCGTTACCGAATCGACCAATCTTTTTGTATTAAGCAATCAAATGTTCTACTACTGTAATAACATTGGTTACTAATACGACATTTCGACAGACCCACACCGCGGAATTTTTATTTCATGTTATTATTGAAAACCTGCGCTAAATTGGTCGCAATCCCTCAACGGGTCCACTTTGTATCTGGAAAAGTGACACCCACACGGCCTAAGCAGTACTTGTGACGGTACTTGCTATCATTAACTTGGGTGAAAATAAATATTTTTTAAGTACTGTCTGAAATTTATCGACAACGGTGAGTATACTGTATAGGTACGTTATATGGTCGGAGTGTTAGCGCATGTCCCCAACTCTGTTACCGTTGAAGGGTTCCCTTTCTAGGCGTCCTTCTGCGTTATTGTTTACTCGGCTGATCGCTAGGGACATGTCATTATGAAGTTATTAAATATAAGGTTTCTTGAATTTCAATAATTACTAATGTTTTTGTCGATTGAATGTTTTTGTAGAAGATTATTATAAAATGATTTTGATTTTAACTTATGACTAGGTACATATAATTACAGTTAACACTGTATTCTTGTGTTCTACT
>DWQT01002234.1:0-14588 GCA_018244895.1 Myscelus amystis hages | reverse complement strand
GAAAAAGTATGTCTCCCTTACCACACCCTTCAAACCAGAACACAGCAGCGCTTAACACTGCTGTTATAAGGCAAAAATAGGTGTGGCGATGGTGCTGCCGGAGTCGAACCACTGAGGGTTCTACCACCAATGTTCTCTGCGTCGTCCGATGCGAGGTCGCGACAATTTTCAACTGTCGTTTGTACCCTACAAACTATGCTGACATACTCAAATCACCCAAATATTAAAACAGCGAGCGCCAGGTCTTCTAAACGAACAGCGATTATGATCGGTGGATGAGAGTCATGCATAGTAAATAACAAGATTGCTGTTTCTAAGTCTAATAAGTCAGAGGTAAAATTCAAAATATATGTGCAGCAGTATAAAGACTACGAGCGCAAATGAACACCACGATAATAAAATTTCACTAGCGCTAGACAATAATAACATTAATATCTAACCGCGTTGTTTGCATTTGCACTGCGGCAATAGAGCGTATTGACTGGTCTCTTCGATTCGTTCGATTCCCACACCGAAAATAATATTTGTGTGATGAGAACATTAAGAGAAATTTTGTTTGTTCTGTGTCGGGGTGTAACAAAAATATGTATAGTCTGGTTACCATAACACAGGCACTTAATTGCCTGACTTGGGATGGAAGTAGAAAATAAACAGAACTCTTGTTTTCTTACGAAGATAATGGATCAGTAGTATTGCTTGCCTAGTTTAAATGGAAGAATTTTTTAAGCACATCTAGGGTCAACTCTAAGAAGATTTTGTCTAATCCTAAAACGACAATAGATGGAGAAAAATTTAAAGTATTTTTATTACTCGTACCACATTCGTAACCGCTACCCACCAACTTTATGTAGATAAGTACTGAAGTGGACGTTGAGTGGTTTCCGTCAAGCTGAGTGTGTTGATTCTCCTCTTGGGACGTGCGCTGGCCGTCTTTGCAAGGATCATATAAATGACCTCAAATGACCTATTCGTATTAGTAATGCATTTTTATTATTTATCATAGGAATTGATGTCGATATATGATCTGTAGTACCTACATAGATATGTGCCATATCGCAAATGTATGCGTACGTTTCATATCGCAAATGATGCCTGAACGCGGCCAATCCTTAAATGAGCGACTGTCAATTGCAAATTTACACGAGTATTTCCCGTATTTGGGTTGACTTGTATAGCGATCGGTCGCATTTGGGTCATTGGATACCCTAAATTTATCTTATTCTTGACCTGAAAGTGTTCCGATTAGGAACACCTACTATAGTTAGCTTTGAGATATTGACTATGAGTGAGTCGACAGATAAGGACAAACACATGAAACGTAAATTTTATACAGTTAGCTAAATTTTAATAATACCTATATTTTAAAATTAACTTAATATAATATATTTTATAAGTAGATCGTAATATTAATGTTATATGTAGGTATACCTGCATTAAGGTTTGTATAACATTTTCAATGGGCTTAGGCATAATCTACATAATAAATAGGATTTTAAATTCCTGTCTTTGATTTCAAAGTGACTATGTTGATTAACTCAAATCCTTATAGTTATTTAATAGGCTCATGGAACTTAGAGGAAATCTTAGAGCTACTTATAGGTCACATTTTATTCTGGAAATACGTAGGGTTCTAATTCGGAAACCCCAAAAAAGTGACTATTCAAAAACTGCTGGTCGATATCGTATGAAAGTCGTCCAAAGTAATCGTATGAGAGGTCGAAACGTACAGTTGATAGCTATGATAATTATGATAATTTAGTCTCAATATTTCAAAGTGATTCGAAGCTACGCGGGTAACACCGCGAAGCGTAAGTAATGTTTAAATAAGTTTGTAGGGTTTCCCGCTGATTCATAAAATTTATGGCATGACAGGAATAATGTTTTTTCGTAGGGTGGATCGAATACGCATGCGCGAGGGGCACGAGTATTGCGCGCGCTGTTCGTTGGCTCGTACATGTCATCCCGCCGACAACGAATTGTTAAGAACATGGGAGCCAGGATCGATACCGGGCACGAGATAGTCGCGCATGCGGCAAGCTGTACTCAACAAACGGGTGTATTAGCGACATGGCCGACAGCGAATTTGAAGAATTTCGCCGTGTATTCGACAGATTACCACAACACATAAAGGCCCCGACACCGTTTTATTCGTAAGTGAACTTTACTTAACATTTTGCATAAGCCACATCGGCTTCCAGCCACCCAATTATAGCCTATCTGATGACTGCCTTGATGTGTCACGTGAATAGAATTTGTCCGACTTCGGAATAAATGAACTGTATAAAATAAAAAGTAAGTCCTTGCAATTCCTTTCCTGTTACTAAAAGGTTAGTGCCAAATGTGGGCTTGGAAGATGAATCGCCATCGTCAAAGAGCGGCGGCACGCCTGAAGAGGACAGAGTGTGCGGTGATGAAACCGAAGGGATAAATACAGTGCAAGCCGATGTATCCTCTATATCCCTCACAGAAGGGACTGATATTCAACGGAGCCCACGCCACCAAACGTTCAATAATGGGGAAAGAAGACGAAGAAAGCTTCCAGATATTCCAAAAAATAGAAAACGTAAGTAACACTTTCTGCCAGTTTTGGAATCGCATAGTGTTGCATTGTTGTCTTTCTATTTTTATTCCGATAGTTCAATATAAAGGTCACGTCGATTGAAATAAGCTAGCGATATCCAATTGTGTGTTCATCAATATTGCAGCAGCGCATTAGCGACCCACTGGCATTCATGAATGTTTTCTGTATCATTTTTCTTTGATCAGCATTTCGAATTATGCGATGCTTAAACGATATTATTATAACAGACATTTTTTTTATAACTATACATTTATAATTACCAAATAATAGATTTTCCTTCGAAAAAAACTGTTCTAAGAAGCGAATACGAACATCTAAATCATATGGTTGCCATAATATTTCGCAACATTTCAGCGAGGGCATTAACAATTACTAAAGTCTGCAAGAGAAACTAAATTCGAAGCTTGAAGTTGATCGTACCAACTATTTTGTTTCCTTCTTACGCGCGATATTTTTTCCTACTTTCAATCATAACAGTAGGTTACCTCTATATATATTAGGATAATTAATACTATTGCTTACAGTAAAATCTTACAACACTACTCTAGCCAAATTATAATGCCAATAACCAACAAGATGTTTCTTTCAGAATGAGAGAATTGCAGTTTGGCCTGCATGACAACAACATAGTCTGACGTGTTGTGGCACTTAATTTAGTAATTGTTAATGCCTACGTTACACCAGACCTATAAGTTGAAAAAAAAATTGTAGTCGATAGAGCTTTTTACTGTATTCTAAATTGTACTCGAAAGAGTTAGGTAGTTATTCAATTGTTATATTTCACTGCGATCTTCTACAATTGCTCACTGTATAAAATACTATAACAATACACACCGTATAAAACAGTCTTGCAGCGGAATGTGCCTACTTCTTTGCTATATAGTTGGTACAATTGGTAATACAATGGCTTCTATATTACTTTTAATAGAAAGGCAACAATTCACTTTGCTTTTTAGTTGCATGTCCACATCAAATTCAGACGTAATCATACCACCTTTATATGTACAATCACTCTGTAGCATTTTTCTACTCTTTTGTAATATATTCCATCATATACTAACCTACCCTAATAAATAACCTATCACATATCCTTGCAAGAATTCTAGACAAATTTAAAGAATAATTTATTATTATTTACCTGCTTCGTTTTGCCTACTATGCGCCTAGTTCTGTATTATATTTCTGGCTATTTTATATACATTTGTTATGAATCTAAGCTAAACCGCGTTGTAGGTAATATCTACACGAGTAGATCGCCTTAAATTACACCAGCATTTATATTCTTCCCAATAAATTGGCATAAAATCATGATTTCCAAAATGTCTGACTTTCAACTCCCCTATTTTCAGCGAATATCGTAGCATGCAATCAGCCAGCGTCTCTGGCAGACGAGTTAGGGGCTTTAACTGGTCTCCTTATAAGACCAGGATCTCAGGGTCGGCCACTCCTAGTTCTGAAGTGCGGATACCTTCTAGATGAAGATTCCAGTCCAGACTCCGAGCGGCTGCAGAGCTTGGGCGATGTCGACAGCGGTCACAGTACTGCGCACTCACCAATCGACACCGGCCCAAAAAGTTTATCCCCGACACCGTTACAACAAAACGGTAAAGAAATAATCTTAACTATTAGACACATCGATATACTCCCAAATATGTTATCACACAAACTTCTTACTATTCATTGGTCTACTATCAAGTTTCCTGACTATTTTCATCAACTTTAGAGGCATACATTTAGATTTAATAAAAAAACAATACCTATGAACTTTCGAGAAATTTGGATGAAAACATATTTGGAATATTTCTTTCAGTGTCGCCATCATCCAGCTGCAGTATCAGCGGTATCAATTTCGCTGGTAATATGACAACTGTGCCACACAGCCAGCTCGAAATGTTAGAAGCTACACACAGGGGACTGCACAAGTTCAATCCAAGGCACCATGACGAGATCGAAGTAGAAATAGGTGATCCCATTTATGTGCAAAAAGAGGCGGAGGATCTGTGGTGTGAAGGTAAACGTTGTTAATCTTAATCAACTTCAATAATTCATTTTGAGAGGCGTTAAGAAGCTTCGTATCAAAAATAATGTAAGTACAAGTGTAAGTACATTTTGTGCAAGATATTGTGGGGGCTCTAAACAATGATGTCCTTATAATTTATATGGAATATTCATAATTAATGCAAGTACATACATCTGTCGCTCATTTTACAGGAGTTAATCTGAGAACAGGCCAACAAGGAATTTTCCCATCAGCTTATGCTGTCGACATGGACTACAATGATTTCGACCCAGCTAATGCCAAAGTTAAGCGAGAGCGATACTTATTAGGGTACGCAACAGTCTCGCGTCATTCGTTTAATTGGTATGTAAAATCGTAACGCTTACCTATATTTTGTTATTTTTAGATACATGGGGTCCGTAGAAACTCTGGCACACAAAGGTACAGGTGTGGTGTGCCAAGCCGTAAAGAAGATTGTAGGTGAAAGCGCCGGCGAGCCAGGGGCGCAGCCTTGCATATTAGAAGTATCAGATCAGGGACTTCGTATGGTTGATCGGTCCAAGCCAGATGTAAGTAAACCACAAAATGGGGAGTGTCTGTACAGTGAGGACACAAATCATAAGTATGCAGATCCTACAACTATTCAAGTAACAATTAAACCTATGGAATATTAGAGTGAAAATATGCAAATCATGTATTTTTATTTATTTAATTATCGATTCATACATTATGCCTACATAACTATAATAATATATCTACACTTATCTTTCACTTTTCTATTTAAGCAGAGAACTCGCAGCGGCCCGTGCATTGACTACTTCTATTCTCTGAAGAATGTGTCATTCTGCGCTTTTCATCCTCGCGATCACCGTTATTTGGGTTTTATTACGAAAC
The DNA here is from genome assembly GCA_018244895.1 of Myscelus amystis hages. Classification (NCBI taxonomy): domain Eukaryota; kingdom Metazoa; phylum Arthropoda; class Insecta; order Lepidoptera; family Hesperiidae; genus Myscelus; species Myscelus amystis. The sequence continues at coordinate 9,114 of DWQT01002234.1, read as the reverse complement.
ACCCTACGTTACAGCGCTTTGCGTGTCATGTATTCCGTGGACAAGAATCCACGAGGCCTGTAGCTGAAGCTGTCGGGTAAGACGACATTATGTACAAGTACCTAGTTAATATACTTCGATCTAATTCACCTTATGCATAATCTGTAACAAGTAATAATAATTTACGTAGGCAAAATACAGATACAATACAGTAGGTTTACATAGATTACATAAGTAAAATACAGTTTGACGATTATTAAAATGAATTCTTTTTTTCAGGAGAGCCTTTCAGAGATTCTATCAAAAGTTTATAGAGACGGCGTACCCGATCGAAGATATCTACATCGAGTAACTTAGTATTAAGAGTTGTTGGAAATACCAATATACCTAATATAAGCTTTCCATTTGTGATTTTCACAGACTCTTAGCGATCAAATCGACTGTATATTTCTGCATTATAAAAAAAATTCAGTCTTTGTAGAGAAATAATGTAAATTGATCATTTCAAATGCAAGCTAATTACTCTGGTGGAAATATTAAATATCGTTTTTAAGAATCTATAGGATTTATATACTTAATTTTAAAAATAATTGTATTCCAATTTGCTAGCGGACGCACACAATAGCGAATTATTTATTAATAATAAGTATGTCTACCTTACTATAACTCAATAACTGTGACTCTTAATAGAAATTGAAGAAAAATCTTAGTGAGATACCAGGACTTTAATATTACTAACAATTACATTTAACTTATTAGAAGTAGAATTATATTATGTATAAATGGTTACAAGAGGTCAAAGAGCCTAAGCTTAGATGTATGACGTTACAATCACCGGAAGAGATTCCTTTTCAATCAGCTAACACATTATTCGCTATAATTCTATGGTAGCCCTTAGTGACTGTGAAATGACTACTTATAAAAAGTCTTGATCGCAGCGTGTCTAAAACGCCTACATGTGTATTCACTTTAATGAACGAAAAGTTATTAGGTATTTTAAGCAATTATGTTATCAATGTAAACAGTACCGAAAGTAAGATTATCATTACAAGGGAAAAGACAATAGTATTATTAAAACCCTACTTGCCTTGCTTGCTTGCAAAGCCATTTGATTAATGTATACCTACATATAGTATTAAAAAAACATATGCAATCATTAATATAAGAAGGATTTGATACTCTGCGACGCGGAACAATACTAGGACGGTTGAAATGAAATACTTTATGTACTGAAATAGTGGCAATAAAAAAATTGTACCGTTAATTGGTTTTCATATTATAATCTAGACAATACATTGAAGACAATTTTGTCGGTTGCTAATTAACTGTTAAAGTAAAAATTATCCCTATTTTAGTTTGGTGTTTTCTCAAGATTGTTGAAAGGAATGTTAGGTGAATCCGAAATACCTATGCACTGTGATCTAAATATTTGATTGAATCAAATTAATCAGATTCAAATCATGTAGGCTCCTCATCTTGAATTTACATGTAAAATAAAAACAAGTATTTAATTAATTAATATTAATAAGAACCTAAATCCTGATTGAATAATACACATCACATTTTTTAAATTATTGCTATTAAGTTACCATTAATAAAAGTATAGCAACATACATGTGTAATATGTATTTAATGTATGTATGCATACATCCTCATGTATTAGTTATAGCACCCTAATCATACTATGTAGATTAATCTGCAACTAGGCACCTTAAGAACCGTATATAAATACTCACAAATAATTATACCTATATGATATTATTGTATCCATTATTAATTATTTAATTAAGTAGTAAGTAATGCCTATTTCAATATTGTAAATAAGGGTTAAAAATGGTTTCTACAATTCCAAAATTGTGATTTCACTGTGAGAAACACTGAATATTAACAGATTATTTTGCATATATTATATATATATACTCTCTTTTATGAACATATCATCCTAAATAATATGAAGTAAATATAAAATAAATAAGTGCATAATTCTCTGAATAATTAAACTTGTAAAATAATTACCGAGATTTAAAATATGTCATCTATTTCCTTATCTTAACTGCGACCGTAGGACAACAACTATTATTATAATATTTATATAGGGATATAGGTACTTAATAGGTCCTAACAATTATGTTGAAAAGGTATGTTGGTACGAGGACCACAAAATTTTTATTAATACAAAACTCAGTTTTCAACAAATTTCCTCTATCTAAGAGAAGAAAAATCACTGCATTTCTTGTGAATAAAATAAATTTATTTATTGTTATGATTTATTACACCTAAATGTTTATCACAGTGAAAACACGATGAATACCTTCCTTGTAAATATATCTATGAAATTTGCATAGGTACCTCTATTTGGACAATGAAAAAATAATCTCAACAAAGCTGATTAGAGCTGTGACTCAAACGGATATTAAAAAAATATTTATTTTTCCTACTGTCATAGAGTATTAAATTTGACTTAAAATTAAATGTTGCATAAGAATAATATAGATACCTACGTGGGACTGATTGAATGTGTTTAATTTTATCCTCTCTATTACTCTTTCTAAACATCTTGCTCATTTAAGTATTATTGTTATATTCATAAGTATGTAAACTTCATCACCTCACTTCAGCACCTCAACTATACTTCATCAGCGTGGATGAACCTGACCGTGAGCCCATAGCTCTGCGAAACCCCTGCACACATCTTCGCTGCGCCTATTATTACACTGTTGCGATAGTTTATAATACTGTTACTGTGCAAATATATTCAGTTTCTATGATAACAAATATTTTTTTGTTAATAAATCAACATAAAGCCATTTTGGAACCAAAGAAATTATTTGCTTTTTACTGAACATTTAAATAATTATTAAAAAATATATACATTTAGTATCTAAAAAATATGTAAATATTTTATGTCTCGGGGACTTCTGACAAATTCCCCTCACTATGGAAGCAGACCCGTCCAGGAATTGACCACTAAAAGGGTGGAAAATATAGTCACCATGCATACCATGGAATTTCTCGATAGCCATTATTTCTCTGTTTAATAGAAACTATAATTACTGTTAATTATATCTATAAATAACAGTAATTATAGTTATCTTATCTATATAGTTATCTTATCTTAGCTATAGCTTATCTATCTGAAATAATAACATGTGTATCCGGACAAAATCTTACAGTTCGTCTTTTTACTATTAACTCATAGGTATTCTAATACGATCTTTCAAATAGATACATATATATGTATATATATGTATGATATATGTATATATATATCATTTAGATGTTTCAATCATCGCTTTAAAGCTCATTAAAACTTATTTATAGGAAAACAAATGTCAAAATAATTTTTCAATTCTGACTGGTATTTGTAGAGATATTTCAGTTCAAAAACAAATAAGAAAACGAACTCATCAGCCATAACTTTACTATACGTACTTTTAGCATTAGAAGTAGAATATACTAAACTATACCACACAACATGAAGGTAAATGCAGCTTCCGTTACGTCTAATCCATCAGATTATTGTGTTATCGTGTTATTATCGAATAAAACAATTAACACGACTGTAGCTAATTATATAGATCACAACACAATGATTATTACCTATTTTTTGTTTTCAAGCCTAGCGCGTTCTGAGGCTATGTCGAGATTGTCATATGTCATAAAAATGTCATTCAGCTGAGAAACGTCTTTTTTGTCATTGTGTTGTCTACATGTTGGATATTGTAACGTGGAAACACTGAAACCTCCTACAAGATACAACATTATCAGAGTTCAAGAGAGTTAGAATGATAGCGATGTAAGGCGGTCAGCGCAAGTTCATAGAATACTACTTCTAGTATTACTATAGATTATTAGTACCAAGGAAAGAGTACCTTATTAATTATATTCATTATAATATCCTTATTCTCGTCATTATTAATCACTACTACTATTACACTCTACACACAAAATTTTCATGCCTAAGGCCTTATGTGAAAATCGATAATCATGGAGTGAAGTCATTAAATTTACTAGTAAGAAAATTGAAAGTATGTAAAAATATTTGATAGGTATGTAAAGTAAATACTTTGTAAATACATTTACAAATTATTTACATATTTTGTAAATACATTAAAAATAATGCTACCATTTTCTAACTAGCAATGTGATTTATCTTTCGGATCCAAAACAGAGAGGGCGAACATCGCATATTTTGTGTAACAGACAGTGTCCCTATCCCCACTCCACCTTTGATTGCTACGGAAATAGAACACCTAGATACTATACTTGGATTAATCGCTCGAGTTATTTTTTTCCAAATCTTGTTCTATTTAGACGAAAAGTATATTATGTTCGTGTTTGCAAATTGGTACTATTGTGACGTTTATATTACGACGAAATTATGTGCCGGAAACTCTTAAAACTACTTTTCTATTTATTTTTGTATCAAATCCAAATAAAGCTACAAGTGGTCGTCATGTATTTCTTTGTCTATAGTGAGATAGTGAGTGTTTCTGAACAATGTTCAGTGATGTGGTGATATTATGTTGATTGTGAACAAACAAAGTGAAATGTTGAAGCAGAAAGCGAAGGATAAGTCAACTGAGTGAGGTTATATGGTTTTATAATATTTAGTTTATTGATATAATTTATGTGATATAATACGCTCTAACTATGAATAGCTCTAATTTTGTAAGATTGTAACTATAGTTATAACATTTCGTACGCACAAGTCGTTATTAATGACTACCGAAAATTACATATGTATGTTCCTTCTTTTCTGTATTGCAAAAAACGACTTATAAAGAACTTAAACATTTGATTGAAATAATTTAAAATAATTCTGGAATAATATTACATCATTCTAAATGCAGAATATTTCGATTTAGTTACAATTAACTTCCAATTATATGTAAGGTACTCAACAGATTATGTGAAACAAATAATTGGCTTAGATTACTTGACTTTATTAAACAGCCTGTTTTTAATGACCAATTGTATTTAGGGAAATTATTGATAAAGCCACCTGGAGGCAGTCCAATAACTTACTGTGTAATGATGTCAAACAATTGTAGCTGCTTTTTACCTAGTGTTGTGAACCATAGTCAATGTTGCTTATGTGTATGTTGGTAATTTGTAACTGTGTCAGGGATACAGTTTATTCATGTTTAGTTTTACTTACATCCATCATTTAATTATTTGATTGAATATTGCAGACATACACATTGGTTGTATAATTACAAAATTTTTGTTACTTACATTGCTTAAAGTGCACATGGGTTTTTAACAATGTGTTACAGTGTATCTGTAAAGTTAAGTAATGCTCGGCAGACTGTCAGACAATTGAGAAAGTTGGTTGGTTGAGTTATTGGCTTACAATCCTCCATTAAATGTTTTCTCAAATTTGCTCTATTAAAGCCTAATATTGGCATATGCTGTTAGTAAATACAATACATTCAAGTTAATAATTATATTATAATGTACCCACTTTTGGATATGTCTCAATTCACTCTAGGAGATCTGGAACTTAGTTCCGCAAAATGATCCATTAAATTAGCACAGATGCTAATTAGTCTCTAGTGCTGCTTAGCCCCAATTAATTTTAAACCACTCTTTAGGCTTTAAAAAGGTTTAATGATTGTACTTTTGTTAGAATTGGACCTGTTTGTTTAAAGTGCCCTGCAAAGAACGGATAACATTGTGATAATTACTCACTAGAGGTCGCACATCAAAGTGCCATCATCCAGTGTCACTTAGCTTTACAGATAATATATGGAATCACATGAGAAATTTCATGTGGTTTTAACTGTTACCTGCTTTTTCTATAATCTGTAACACAACCAATTTGCACTGTTTAAGCGCCAATATATTTGTATTGTATGACAAGTCCGGTTTAAAATAATACTACTGTCATTGTTTAACGAAACAAAAAGAATGATTGTAAATGATGGAATAATGCACACACTTCATCTGTGTCCTTCAATGTTGTCTCTCTGATGCTATTATGTGTTTTCATTTATACTGGATTAAGTTTTCTGCTTTTTATTACTTTAATGTTCCATTTGTTATTCTAATGTTAAGACGATTTAGGTACTTGTTTATTTTTAATATATGTGCCTATTTGCCTTTCCCAAAACTGTAGTTTATTTTTTGCTCTTTCCTTTTATACCTATATTATGAAAATAACTATTATGTACAGATGGAATAATAACAGGGTTATCAATTTAAAATTTATAAGTACTTAATATAATTTAGAAATGGAAATGAATGGGTAATCCAAATTTGTACATTTCTAGTATAATATAATTTAAAATTTGAAAGCCTCATAATTAATAGTTTTAATGGTATTTATTTTCATATTCTAATCACATGGCGTTGGATAGCAGGCACAACAATATTAGAACAATTTATACAAACAAAGACATATTTAACAAGTGAATGCAATTCTGATATTAAAACATTAAAGTGAATATATTAGTTATTGTCTAAAAATATATTCATGCGAATTTAACTATGAAATATCGAAAGTAAGGCCAGATGTTAAGATTCCAAAATGTCATTAGCTTTCATTTTTTTATTCTTATCTTAATGCTTTTAATGTTGTCTGTCACTACTTATCCTACTATTGTCTTCCTGCTTATGGTGTATAAATTTGCATGGTACTAGAAATATCAATTTTCTGTATTTCATGATGAATCTGCAGTGCTGATTTGTCAATTTAAATAGTTTAATGACTATTTAAATGATGTTATTTTTCAAGTTATATAAGCAAAGTCAGTAAGTACATACGACAGTATTTCATTTCCCATTTTTTTTAGCATTTGTTTTAATTTATATGGCTCAAAAGAAAACATGGATAAGCAGCTTTATGTTTAAGGAATAGGAAATGCTTATGAATTCTATTAGGTAACAAATAGGCGTAGGGTACATTTGATGTACTAGGTGAGATAATTTAGAACACGTTGCTTATTTTGGTACCATCTAAAATATACAGTAAGTGGTACATTACGTTAATGAAACGATGGATCATTTGCTAGTTCCACACAATCCTTTATTAGATCATACTTCACAACACATAGCTGTCTCACTCATAGTCATTGCTACTTGTTATAATGAGAATGATTTCTGTAAGCTTTGTTGTTTGTGAGGCTTTCATCTTGGATTCTGTCAGTTTTTTACATAAGTAATTCCTTTTGTAACTGTCCGAGTAACTTTAGAACTTCACACCATGCGACAACATGGCATAATATGTGATCACATACTATCGTGCTTGGAGATATTCCTAAACGTGACAAGTAGTTACCTAGGTAACTACGTTTGGTTTCGTAGGTTTCGTGAAATTAAGCGGTAGGTTTCGTGAAATTAATTTTGTCACGCATGCATTAAATTTTGTAATAGAAATTCATTAGCGTTATTTTCTTGAATCAAATGTCAGATATAAGTACATAAGCACTTCACATAAATAATTATGATGTTGATGTTGATTGATGTTGCTCATTACATCATGGAATGATGATGAAATATAGTTTTACTTAGTCGTTATTATGCATTTGGAGGACACCCTGTCTTAACACTTCTCTAGCATCAACTTTAGAAGTGCTTACGATGGCTCATTTTCAATTTGCGTGATTAAGTGAAGTATGAAAGCTACACTTAGCTAAATTATTGATCTTCTTTCTATTAGCTCGTTTCTTAGATATGGTTTTTATGATGTTGGATAATTTAGTACTCACTAAGTACTATAAGTACTCGCTTTAATGCACGCACAATATCGCGTCATAATCTTTGTTGGTAACTGCAAACATTTTTTTAATTGCATAATTAACTAGGTACTTATAGGAAATTTATATTATGGTAAAGCACGGTGAACCTTACGGTTTTAATTAATGTCCTGCTTATTAATAGTATCGAGTTACCGGGTATACATTGCTACATCATTAATATTTATTAATATTTTATTGTCAAGATACAGTACTCTATAATTTTGCATCAGTGTGGAAGGATACTTTATTTTAACTATTAGGTCGATTACTAGCCGCTGTAAGACATTTTTTAATTATTGTATTCCACAGGATCCCATGGATATTATCATCAATAACAAGGATAATAGCATTCTAAATTATATTGTTTTCCACCTTAAAGGTTTCCATTATGAACACTTAAGTACTAGGTAGCGCCATCTCTAATAAAACCTATTAACCTGTTACCATTTTAGGATGGAGCGCCATCTAGTTTTGGATAGAAAAAGGAAATATATCGTTATATTTACACTTGTGAAGGTTATAAATTCAAGAGGGCGCTAAAAAGTCATATAGCAAATATATTAACGTGTAAAGCTCTATCTGGTATCGAATAGCAAAACTAATAAGAGGCGTTAATTTAATATTTTTTATTATAGATAGTAAGGTGACAGTTTCTAATGTCAAATACAAAATCAATTAATTTCCTGATTTTTATTAGGCATGATTTCCCTATATTCCAATCGCGACATTTTAATTATAAAATTCTAATACCGTGGCCTTACATACATAGGTACAAACATAGCCTAACTAGATAGTTAAATAACATAACCTATGTATGTATGTTAGTCGGTGACTACCACCCATACTAATTGTTATAATTAAGCGAGCACAGAAACATACATGCACAAGACTTAAGTACGTTTATTTAGTTTAAATTGGGGTTTTCAGTTTTAATTAGATCTATTTTATGTTAATAATACGTATATACGACAAAACGCGTCACAGATTCGCAGTTGATGTATTTTGTAAACAATTTTACTGAATTGTTTTCAAAGTACATATATACATACATAACCATCACGACAGGTCCCTAACGGGGTAATCAGGAAACACCGAGTGCCAAATATCTCTGTCCTTACAAACCTGTCGTGCTTCATCCATATCCATCACTATCTTCATGCATACACGCCGGTTTCGGAGACTCTTGACTCCCTATTTTCAAAGTATAAAATATATAATATTTCTGGGTAACCATTTAATGTCGAAGTCTCACATTAAGACAGTTTTTAAAATTTTTGGTTTTGTACCGAATACTCGGTGCTAACTATAGCTGCAATTTAGGTGACAGTGATCGCAGCACGCTCCTAATTTTGTATGTTTTATACTTAAGGCCGGTTCAGACTACGACACTATA
>DWQT01002233.1:0-14589 GCA_018244895.1 Myscelus amystis hages | reverse complement strand
CGAAATTCCCCCGTTAAGGGGAGTTGCGGGGGTGTTAATTATAATTTATATAGCAAAACAACGTTTGCCGGGTCAGCTAGTATCTCAACATATTACTAAAGCACTTGCAACTAACCCTAATGGTAATTTTTAAAGTGTTTTAGTGAGTATACTTCTATGCAATAATGTCTGCCAAGAAGCCAATTGTTGTATTTATATATTTAATATAATTAGTGAAATGAAGTCTTTATTTAGATATACTGCGATGGGCGATGCAGACATATTCAAACTTTAAGTAAATATACCTCATATATACCCAACAAACATGCCTCATGTCTGTTTCAGGCCAGCGGCTTAGGGAAACTGAAGCCGAACATTCTCATGATGGGATTCAAAGAGAACTGGCAGACGTGCGACCGGCAGGAGATCGTCGACTATGTTGAAATCATGCAGTGAGTATGATAATATATGCTCTAAACTTTTCATGATTTTATTACTGTTAATATCACCATGAGTCTATTAACGAATGACGAAATTATGTAATATGTTCTATAGGCTATCTCAATCCTCAAGAGCAACAAAGCATTAGTGACCGACCTTTAATAGGGCAGACATTTAACCACACTCATATGAACAAATATCAATACTAAATCTGTGTTAAAACTTGGCATTTGTTTATACATTTATGTTAAAATGGCCATACTGAAGCTCGGTCTATTTATACCACTAGGTGTGCTCTGAGGAGTTACCTGTGAAGATTTCGATACCGTGTGAATATTGGCATAAAAGATATATATATCAAACTATTCCCATACCAAGTTATTACAGTCAGCCCGGCGATTCGTGACAGCGGAACATACAAACAAAAGATAACAAAAGATAACGTTGTACTCTTCCAGCAAAGCGCTGGACGTGCACATGGCGATCGCGCTGCTGCGGGTGGAGGGCGGGCAGTGCACCAGCGAGGGGCTGGACGACGACCTGCAGGCCTACCTGCAGGACATGAACTCCAAGGACCTGGCCGCCTTCTCGCGTGAGTACCGCCGGAGATTCACACTATCTAATCGGCCCCTGTCTCCCCTCTGCCGTCCTATTTTGTTCCTATAGAATTGATTCTATCTAATCAGCCCCTGTCTCCCCTCAGCGGTCCTGCTTTGTTCCTATACAATTGATTCTATCTAATCAGGCCCTGTTTCCCCTCTCATGTCCTCTGTTGTTCCCGTCCATTCCATTCCATACTTTGGGCAGAGTGACAACCTATTTCTGTTGGTGTGTCAACTGATCTCCATACTCGGCAACTCCTTACCGCCCTAGTCCATCACACGTTATCTCTCCGAGCGAAACGCCCCGCCCACTGCCATTTCAATCGCCCTATCCTCGTACTGTTGTCTTTAATTTTCAGTTTTGCATCGAATTAAGATGCTCGGTACACGATACTTTAAAGTAATTCCTACTATGGAGCTGTCCATAGCCCACGGCTTAGTATTCATTTGGTGTAGAATTTAACTTTATTATGGTGATGGTGATTTGATTTTGCTTTTTGATAGTAAAAAATAATAATAATTGAAAGAACAAAGGTTGATGAACGTAACTTTTATTACATATTTACAAATGCTTAGTATACATAAGGAAAAGCAAATAATACATGTAATGTAGGTTGCATTAATATTGTTAAGGTATCCATATTCTTGTAGGATATTGTTAATAACAAATGTCTGTTGCCATCCATATACACTCATAAGACTCATTCGCATTAGATGTGTCCACATACAACTCGATAGTTGGAAGCTAATAATATATCTTTGTGCTCTAATTCTACCATGTCCATATTGCTACGCTAATATGATTAGATATAGCTGGACGCCATTTAACTTGAGCGCTCACCGACTGGCATTTTTAATGAAAAGGAAAAAAAATACGCCTTATTGGGGCATCGGGAACTAAGTTTGTTATTTTGTTTTCGTTTCTAACGCAAGTAACAGTCACCGACACATCCGCGTGTTCAGAGTTAAGGGTACACAGTCCGTCAGCCCCCCACCCCCACTCCGACGTGTGTCAGTGGGTGGGTGTAGGCCCCAGTGTGATGTGTATCGGTCGGCGTCAGCCGTAGTCGGTCAGCGCTCGGGAGCGTAGCGGCGAGCTAGGTGTGCGTTAACGGTCGTATTTCCATGAACATCCATGTTTGTGCTCACGCCGCGCGCGCCCCGCCCGCGCAGGCTCCATGGGCGACAGCTACAAGGGCTCCAAGTCGACCGAGAGCCTCAACACGCACTCGAGGGGTGAGTTCACATCCGCATCTATTGTCCTCTCATTGTAAACGGGTATATATGAATTTTATGTATGTTTGTATCAAGTCTTTGCCGGTGTATGTTTTTCTAAGCAAATTACTTTCTAAGCATATAGCAAAAATGTATACTTAACTAAACTTTTTCTAAAATATTTTACTAAGGTAAAAAAAATTGGAACCAAAAATTTTAACGATACAATTGGAATTACATTCTTTTATAATTTCTGCTTTGTAATTGTTAAATTACAGTTCCACGTTTATTGAAAAAGCGAAGTTTTCGCAATAACCGAAGCTTAATATGAAAATATATCTTTAAAATTAGCATTTATTTTTGTCATTCAAGTTGAAAGTGGGAAACAAACCAAACTTCATTAAAGTAATGTTATTCATGTTACATGCCACATATATCTAACATATCGTAATGATAATCATATGTACTTCATCAGCATCAGTATAAACGCAATTAACATAGAGGATTCGTTTCACTGCTTCTAATTGTGCGGGGTTGAAAAATGACGTGAAATTTGTGAGAGGTTTGTTTTAAAATTGCTTTATCTGTTAGGCAGCAGCATGTCTGATGTTTCCTTGGGCTCGCCCGATCTGAGGAGGACGGTGTCCCCGGATCCCGCCGCCGCCAAGGACCAGAAGAACGTGCAGAAGGAAGGGTAAAGGGTTTTTTACCATAACATTTACATATCAGCTCCTCAATATTCCGAGCTCTGAGGCACGAATCTCTTAGTTCTATGTAGGCTTACGGTTATTATTAACCGCATGTTTTCATAGAGGCTGAAATCAGCATTGGTTTCAATTATGCTGAAAATAGAGTCTTATCCTAATATATTTTTTTGGTCGTGCTGTAGTTTAATAAGCATTATGTCGGCTCTAGTATGTTGGTTTTAGGGAACCCCCGACTCAAATATATATCAAACGAAGACTTTGTGTGCCTTTATATCAGGAATTTCATTATGTTGGCAACATTCGAAATCAATGTTCGCGGTAATAACATTACGGTGCCACTGAAGGGTTTGATTGGTGCGACGTGGTGTATTGTTATTATTATTGTGTGTCGGTTGCAGCAGGAGCCTGGCGGACCTGCTGCGGCGCGGGCGCAGCGCGCGGCGCGCGTCGTCGTTCACGTGCGTGGAGCAGTTCACGCGGCGCCAGGCCGGCACCGTGGACGTCTGGTGGCTCTACGACGACGGAGGTACTGTTGAACCCAATTTTTTACGGGGGGAAACCTTCGAAAGGTACCACAGTGCCTTGAGAGAGACACCGGGTAATGTGGGATTCCTACTGCACTAAAACCCCCTCGGTGGCCTCCTCAGCGCTGTTGGGGGACTCCGAGCGCCTATCAATGTATTTTGTATATCCAAAGATTGTATACGTGGTGTCGCGGATGCTCTTTCTTAAAAATTGCTGCATCCTCCGAGTACAGTAACACCAGTTGTCGAATTTCAATCGAAAAACATGAATATGTGGAGTTTGAATTTGTTTGCATTCATCTTTTCACAGAGTGAATATACTTTAAACATTACATATAAATTTCTTGAAAAATTGTTCCTATTTATAATACACGTTGATATGGTATATATTTCTTTGAGCACATATTGAAATTGACTTTTTCGACAACAAATTTACACACAAGCAATGCGTTTTTCTGTTTTACAAGTATATTAGATGTACTTAGTTGGTTATTAAACCGTATCATATCAACGTGTATATAAACGGCACGTTAGATGGATATGTTCTTGAAGCGTATTACAAGGTGCGCGTGCGCAGGGCTGACGCTGCTGCTGCCGTACATCCTGTCGACGCGGCGCGCGTGGGCGGCGTGCCCGCTGCGCGTGTTCACGCTCGCCAACAAGAACACCGAGCTCGAGATCGAGGAGAGGAAGTTAGACAGCCCTAAACACTCGCTATACTCCATACTTACACTAGCCCTTTAGTCTGCTAGACTTTTAAAGCCGAATTGCAATTTGTGGTTTCGATTCCCACCCAGGACTAATATTTGGTGAAAGCACGTTTGTTTGTTCTGCGACTGGATGTAATAAAAATATCCATACAATTATTATGTCTGGTATACTATACTATAGTAAAGATATTTAATTGCCTAACTTGTAATCTCACAACCAATGGAAATATCCTAAAAAATATCGTTACTGTATCAGATCTCTTCGATAGTAACAATAGATCGCAAACAACTTGCCCCATTTGGTGATGGACAATCTAACAACCATGGAATACAGGCCCATTGCAAATTGTTTAGATAGGACATAGTCACATGGTCAGGTTACAATTCTTAGGGAAAATGAACAGCTCTCCTAACGAATGTAACTGTACCGTTGATACTTTGGTTGACACGTGTGTAATTTGGCAGCATGGCGTCGCTGCTGTCCAAGTTCCGGATAGACTACTCCGCGCTCAAAATGATCGCCGACATCACCAAGAGGCCCAAGGACAGCACCCTCGCGTACTTCGACAAGCTCATCGCGCCCTTCAGGACCGCCGACGATAGCAATGACAACAGTAAGTGGACCTTAGCAATGATAACAGTAACAGTAAGTGCACACATATAAATCTCACTTATGTGGGGTTTTGACTTGTTTTTCTGAGGGCCTATTTATTGGGTTGTTATAGTAGAAATGACGGCAGCAATTGAAATTAGTTAATGAAATATAATATGAAATTTATCAATGCAGAATGAATTTATGATGATATTGATAAGAAGATAGTATGTGAACGAGACAAAGCTAACCTAGGCTTAATACGAAAACTAAATTTATAGGTTGTTTGTTTATTCGTGGTATATGAAATCCCTTTAACTATGAAAGGAGATCCGGTCCAGAAGTGGACTACAAAAAGCGGGAAAACAGTATAAAACCGAAAAATTTCTGCTTATTGTGACATCTCGTTCAAAAATGGTCATATAAGTATGGTTTACGGTACGCGCGCTCGCGCGGAGCAGTAGTGACCATTCTCTTCCATCTCGTGCCACGACCGGTGTTTGCGCGCGCCATGAGGAATTCGGGCCTCGAGGACTTCCTCCTTACCGTGCCGGACTCGTGGGGCAACCACCCCGCGGTGACTCGCATCCCGCCATCAAAGGCGACGTGCTAGGCCGTCGTAGTGACGCGCGCGTCCGTTCGCAGCGGGCATCTCTCGCGCGGCGCTGGAGGCGGCCCGCGAGCGCACGCACCGCCACCTGCGGCTGCGCGAGCTGATCGCGGCGCAGTCGCGCGGCGCGCGCCTCGTGTGCGTCACGCAGCCCATGCCGCGGCGCCGCGCCGTCGTGCCGCCCGCGCTCTACCTGGCCTGGCTCACGGCCATCGCCACCGCCGCCGACCGCACGCTGCTCGTGCGCGGCAACCACGCCGCCGTGCTCACCTTCTACTCGTAACGAGGCCGACCGACATGCGTACATAACTGGCTCCCTAACGGGGTACGCAGAAAGCACCAAATATCTTTTTCTTTACAAAAGTGACGTGCGTCTACACTGATTCGGAGACTCGACTCCCCCGTCAGCGAGTGTCCGACCTATTTGGTGGCGCTAGGACAGGCTTGGTCGCCCTCGGCTAACAACAAACCGAATGCGCGTGCCACAGCTTGTGTGTACTCAGCCTTATGCACACCCTTGTATAATCGTCTATACTCGAATCTCGCTACTAACAAATATAACGCCTACATAGAGACGTTACCGCCCACCGCTATCTCTCAACGGGAAGTTACATATCGAAAACAACTACCCTCGTCTTCGAGCAAGTTGACCGAGATTGTGATCGACTCTTAAAACGATTCTCACTCTTATATATGGAGTATGAAATCATTGTATCATCAATCATATGCTGAGATTTAATACTAAACAAAACATATATATCTTAAAGTAAATATATACTTATGAAATTAAATTTGCAGCTTAGATAGATACTTTTATACCAGAAGCTAAGGGTAAAAGTTTGATATTGAGGGCCTCACAAGATGGCCCCTATATTAAATTGAGCATAATGAAGTAGCGAATTGAGTTTAGTGAAGGTACTCTGAAACTAAATTCTACTTTATCACTCAGTGCCTTGACTCGGTGTCCTATTCGTAATGTTAGTGTCAATTTTGTAATATAATTAAATTAAATCAATTTAAATTTTCTTTACATTGTTTTACCATTACTGTGACTTCGAATCTCAATTTATTGTCAATATAGTTAATTACGACCTTTTAATATATTATTGTAATGATGTTATATAAATTTTTGAACATAAATAATTGAACCTTATTTCACAATATACTATGATAAATCTTTAAATAATATAAACCAAAGTACATCCTGAAACACATCAGTTTAAAATTCGAATTCGAAAAGTGTTACTGCAATAAAAAGAGTAGAAAAATAAGACTTCACCCTAAGATAAAACGTTGATTTTGGAAAAAAATACTAAAATAGAAAACTTACTATCCAAACCAAAATATGGATTTTGGATAGTAAATTTTCTACTGCAGATTGAAAATGATACAGACATTAAACTAACGCTTTCCCTGTGAAGCTTATTATATCTCATATTCGTTAATATTAAGACGATTTGCTTAAAATATATTACTCAATGAAATAAATATAGCATAATATTACATAGACATAGCCTCGCCAGCGATGGTTACGAATACTTTTACACTTGCTATTAATAGAACAGTTGTTTGACATTCCGACACTGCTTAGTGTAAACCCAGGCAATAGGAAATAACCTGAGTTTTCACCTGTTGTATTATAATTATTATAATATATTGCATCCTTATTCATATCCGATCAAGAGCAGCTTTTTAGTTTGCACGGATTTTCTCTCACTCCTTTTCACGCATTAATCGTATGACAGAAAGGGACACAACGCTCCCCCATCTAAAAAGCTGCCATTGTGTTCAAGAATATGGATGTTAGTTAATATCCTGAAAGTACAAATTGACATTTTATTTATAATCATTTTTAATTGTTAAATTACTCGAATATTCCTCTAATAATTTTGTATTTATAACATTACTAACGATATTCCAATAATAATGTCCCCTAAACTCCTACCATTGTTTATTGTTATAATTCTTTAGTTAATATCTTAATTAGTGACTTATTGAATTAAAATTCAGTAACGAATATTTTTAAAAGATTCGACGAATTCGCTTAAATGATCTACAGCTAGTGTATATCACGCATGTCCTGTGCGTTTTGAAGGAGCTTAAAGCTTCGAAAGTGGCAACATTTCTATGTTGCCAACATTCCACTACCATTTCCCCTATCGCTCCTTGTCTTTGTTGTATAACGTTTAAAATTAAAAGAGAAATTCCCCCATTAAATACAAGTGCCTGAATTATATACCGATGCCATTTTATACAAGCGTTTTTTTATTATATGTATATATATATTATATATTTACATTGGTGATGTTATACCATTAGTGAATTTTACTCCATTTACAATATACACTTTTACAGCTTCGAAATGGTTTCTTTCGTTTTTTGAAAGAAATGTCTTTTGGATGTCATGTTGTATTATTGTTTTTATAAAAGAAAAGCAATCCACTAATCTTCGTAGTTGAATTTTGAGATTTGTCTACTTAAGATTTCTTCTTTTCCTCTTCTATCCTGTTCTCTATATTTCTTTCCCTATTTTACTCTGTGTTTGTGTGTGTTATGTTGAAACAAAATTGATTTTATTATTTACGGAATGTGACTTGAAATGTTTAGTACAATCAATTTTTTATTTCTTTTACATCTGCTTTTTGATGAAATAAATTGGATTAAGGAATTTTAATCCAATTTATTTCATCAAAAAGCACTATTGTGTAACGTGAAGTGATAAGTGAAAATCTCTTAGTTGTCTATGACTCGTTACGTTAATATACTTCATGTCTATGGTATTTACATACATACGTGGTCCTCGGTCGGCCGGCGAAAGGGGCAAAAGTTTATATCTGTAAGCTAAAGTCTAGGTCGAAATATAAAAAAAAATGCTCGGGTTTATTCGTGAAAAAAACTTTTGTAAATTACTATTATTTTATATTCATTATTTTCCAGATGAAACCATGACTTAAAAGTCGCAGCTAATGTTAACTGCTTGACCAATTCTGGATAGACATTAATAAAACAACCATAAATATGGATATGGGTAAATGTATATATACAATTGCTTACATCAAAATTTTACTAATTAAAATTACATAAATATTATAAAAAATATTTTACAAATTAAAAGAAAGACGAAGCCCCAGTGTAGCTGCCATTGGAGTTGGAATTACACAGCTATATGTCTGGTTTGTAGTAAGATATTGCTGTGATGCAGCAACGCGGTTACCCCCACGCCAGTAGCGATTGTATTGCCAACCGGCCTGAACTCGCCACGTATGTGTTAAAGCATTTGATCTTTGGTATTTATTTTGTATGTACTCAGATGCAGAAAGAATTTCTCATTTTAAATTGGTTGTCATAGATATGAAAGAATACAGTAATTTCTTTAGTATTCAGCCTCGAGTGAAGATGCGTTTTGTGCGTTCTTATGTTTAAACTCATCAGATCTATAATGTAATTGTATTTATTTTACATGTAGGTAAGTTAATTTAACGCTTTATTAACAATCGATTTAAAGTAGCTTAATTTATTTATTTTAGTGAAATTCATTGTTAACACGACATGTTAAATAAAATCCTGTGAAATAATTCAGTAGAATGCTATCGTATAATTGATTAATTAGCATAATAATTGATGAAATGAACTTTAGCTTAGGCCTCGTTTACAGCGGACTGAACGTTTCTGGTTTTTCTCTTCATCCTTGAGTGAGTAGTGAGATACGAGAATTTGAGCAGCTGTTATTTCGAGTTCAACCGCAACGTTTGTGACTTGCCTAAGGATGCTTTTGCACTTGGAAACTTAGCTTATGCCGTCGCTCATATCAGACGGGCCAGGTAAAATAAAGCTGACTGTAAACTCAGCGATTTTATGGTAACACTTAAATAGATTTGTTAGCAATGGTTCATTGTTATAGAACTAAATGAATTCGTGTGATGTATTTTCTTTGGAACCAGTACATGAAAATGGGTATTATGTAAAAATATTGTTAGCATTATGTATGATATTGGAGACGAAATAAGGGATGTGTTTTGTCGTATATTAAGTTAAATATACATATGTTCTGTATTTAGAATTTTTCGATGATATTACGAAAATTAATAAAATTCTGAGTAAATTTTGGTGTTTAGTAATTGTATTAATTTTTCTGAAAATGAAGTGAGTGAAAAATTTAGGAATTGAGTAAGGGTTGTGTAAGGTTAAAGAGTTTGACTAGAATGTTATTAAAGATCTAGAATGTATTGTAATGTATTATGGATGGATATAAGGCCAAGATATTAGAAGCGTAATGGGCGGTTGAAGATGTCAGTTTGTGTGTAGGGTCCTTTATACACAGCCAATCAAAAGAAAAAAATAGGTACAATTGTGATATTATTGTCACTGTCAGCAATGTCCTAGTGTATGTATATAGAAAACCGCTAGCTACACGGTCCTTGCTTGTGTGGATGAGGTCCTGTCTTTAATTATTACATAAGGGATAATGATATATTAATGATCCTCCAATATAGCGACAGTTTAAGTCGAAATTCCAACATTACAGGGCTCACACGAAGTGTCCTTAGGCAGGTTGCACACGCGATTGACTAACCCCTACATTAAGGCAAGATGAGGTCGGTACTATACGATATTTGTTCTACTGAATTAAGTTAATCATAAAATATTTCAACTCGAATACAGACTCGTGTTATGATTATAAATTAAAACTAACCAAGTAATGTATGTGTAATAAAAATAAACCAGATCCATTGGTTTAATGACTTTTTTCGTACCTGATTTGAAATTATTTCAGGATTCGCTTGTTACCGTAAATGCTTGAGATTAGGGCGACTACACACAAAGCGATTGTACGATCAATTAAAAATGTATCAGCTATTTTAAAATGAATGAACTACGTGTCTGATCTTAATGAATTTTTATCTGCTTTAAGTCCGTTTGGGTAGTCGCCGGTCCTACTATAATCCAAGTGAAATTGTAAAACCAAAATAAAGATATTGAAGTTGATTACAAAGTATTCATTTCGTCTTCTCCCATAGTTTACTACTAACTTGGAGTACATGTCTATTTGTCTCTTGAGACGAATACGTCTCGAGAGACAGATAGACATGTACAGTACCATGACGAGCAATTGCTCGTAAATTGAGTCATTAGAACTCACTCGCTAATTTAGCAGTGGACATATTTGAAGATTAATAAATTGTCGTACATTGTGAGAGACAGCATAGATTACAAAAGTAAGCTTCGTAAGTATGTTTGAACTTAAGTGACGTTACTGACTACAGGATGCTGTGATTCAAACAGTCTAAAGTCAATAAAGCAATGTTCAAAACGAAATATTTACGATCCAGTAGTCAGTGTTGCGAGCTCATCTCCAGACCGCCTCGTTAACCGCACAGACACGCAAATAATGCATTTTTGTGCCATAAACAGCATTGACAAATACTGTGGAGCGTGTCCTATGCTATTATTCGTTTTCTAAACTGCGATCGGCGTTTAACGCAATTATCTCGAGCGGCGAGGCAGCGGTCGGCCGGCGACGCGCCAGTCGGCTCGCGACCGTCGGCGAAGGCGCGCGTGTCATCCGTCTACTACCGAGCTACCCGCGCTTACGTCCCGAATACGTAAAAGTGGTATAACAACTTTGTGATCCTAGCAGTTCGCTTGTGTACAGTGACCGTGTTATAATTTTTTTACCGGCCAGTGATCGAAGCCGGATCCGAGGGCGGAGGTAAACATGTGATCCTTTAATTTTCATTTTAAGCACGATACCGATTTAACGGTCGCCGCGAGAGCGCGGATGCTGCCTAATTGTTTGTAAACATCGATCCGATTGGGAGACTCAGATCGAAATACCTTTGAATTTATGCGCTACGTTTTTATGAACATTTGTAATTTTTTTCATACTGGATATTTTTCTATAACATTCATTTTGATCTTAACTATGATCCGCACACGAAATCATGTGAAGGAATAACATTTAATTTACTTGTATAGATGTATTTATGATTTAATTAATTCCACTTTTTATATCGCAATCTGGCGAATAATATAAATCTGACGCTGCCAAGTAATAAAATCACTAACGACTTTATTTTCATACAATTCCATAAGCATCATGAGTTCGTTACCTGAACATTAAAATTTACATAATGTTTTTTGTTAAGAGATTTTTTTATGGCAAGTTGTTTCTCTTAATTGTATATAAGATACGTAATGTTTTTGTTTATAAAAAGATACTTTGAAGTGATTCAGAGTATGAAGGACGATATGGTTTTGGGGGACATTTTTTTGTGCATGAAAACAATGAAAGTGATTTTATAATTTTTGGTTGTTTTTATTTTTTGCGCCAATCGAAATAGATGTGTGCTTGTCTATAATATAATTACAGATAAGTTTTCAAATTAAATCTTGAAGTATTTTTTATGTTTTAAAATTGCATTCCCATTTAGCCGAAGACCGTGAGGAATTACATTGTGAGTTACAACAACTATTCACCATTAGACGTGAAAATATTTTGGGCGATAGGTGAATAGATCTAAGTATATCCGCAGATAACAATTCAAAATAGCTATTCAATGAGCCACTTTTTGTGTCTCTTCGAAATCAAGCTACGGCACGCAGGATATTTCCTCTTGCAATCCTTCAAGTTGTTTTTCAGGTCAAACTGTAGTCTAATCTTGAATGTTTCCATCCTTTTTTATATCTAACATTATGCATACAACTTGAAATGAAGTGAAAAGCAATTATATATTGTAATTATTCAATAAAATGTACCTACTTATAACAACAACTTAGGATAAACAGTATGTTATTGTCTATGGTTCCTCATCTGTTCCATTAATTATTACGTCTAGTAATAATACTAATATATGACTAGTATCTGACCTTTAATTACCCAGTGATTATAAACTACATCTAGGCTCCTATTTCCTGGCCGCTAATAAAAAAATACATCAAGAAAACTTGGTTAGCCTGCTTGCGTAAAGCATTCATTCCTTTTGGTCATTAAATCGACATTTACACTTATGAAAGCGACAGTATGAAATGCAGGTATCTGATGGCTTGTTGGTTCAGTGGTTACCGTACTTCACCGGTGAGCTGAAGGACGTGGGTTCGATATTTGAACATACTACATATGCCTAAATGTATTTCGGCTACAGCTTTGGCTTTGAGATTTTTTGACTTAAGCTCGATGTCCCAAGTTATTTATTATAGTGCACATAAAAATAACCATTGAGTACCTAATATCGGTGTCCCCATATTTAAATATAACAAGTCCAGTATATGCCTTTGAAGATGTTAACTATGCCATTGGAGATGAATGAAAAGGCCTTCGCGTAGGAAGCACAAAACAGTTAGTACTCTCAAAAGAAACTGGGTTAAGTAGGTGATGTACTAGCAAACACATTTCGACGTGCAATGTTTATATAATACAGATGCTGATATGAGTTCTATGTGTGCGAACAAAACAATAGAGAGCACGCTTTAAAATAACCAGTCTAAACGCTCGTCGGAAATTGACATTGTCGAATATAATATACTGGCTGCCCCGGCAAACGTTGCTTTGCTATATAAAGTATAATTAACACCCCCCGCAAACCCTCTTACAGGAAGAATTTCCTAAAATCCCGTCTTAGCCGACCTCTACTCGCCGAAAGGCATATTCCTACCAAATTTCAAGTCTTCTGAGTCCAGAGATATCGTGAGGAGTCAATATATCGCTGTCAATCTCCTATATATATAGATATAGCTATAGATAGATAATAGAGATTTTGATATGCTCACATAAGTTGCAGTATATAAAATTCAGTAACAATTGGAGCACGCGTAAACAAACAGAGAAATAGAAGAAACGGGTATCGCCTAATTTTTTTTCGCCATATGTATAACTTGGGATTATTTAAAACAAAAGAGAATAAGTACTTTCAAGGGAGCAGCATCCCAAACTGTACCTCACTTGCCATCGGGTGAGCTCGTAGTCACACGCACTCTTGTTATACAATATTTTTTTTATATATACACAAGAAAATTTGATAGCAACGTTTTGTACACCGAGATTTTAAACCGCGAAAAAGGTCGGTCTTAGCTAAAGCGATGAAAGAAACGTGCTTAAATGTAATTTTCTGTAAGCTAAGCTCTCAGCGGGGAAGTGCTTAGGTCGATCTCAAGAACTCGACTGCATTTTGTGGTCGTATACAGGACACTGTAGGGTACAAAGACAGGTACAAACGTGGCTACTAATGAATAAAATCACTATGTCAAACTTAGAACATTGCTGGTTCATGTGATGAATATTTATAGTAGAAATAAATAAATTTTAACAAATGTGTCAATTCCCGCCATTTTGTACGCGTGAGATGACAACACGACTCTTCGTGTCTTACTTATGCAACTATTCAAATTACTGCATCATCCTTGTCATTTTAAGATAATAAATAATAATATAGTGATAGTTATGACATTTAACTTCTTGTGACCAATTGAAGTTCAAAAGTCTCTAATCATTATGAGCCCGGGTTTTTGGGTAGCCAGACTGAGGCTAAGGATTTTAACCAGTTAAGGCCCTAACAAACTTTTGCTTAACGTTCTGGTTCGAGTACGAGTTCGAATGTACGAGAGACCGTGTATGAGAGACCTTAAGAATATTGTATAATTATGTGGACATAATCGAGGATTATATTAGTAACTTTAATATTAAACTTGAGACTAAATATACTTAAGCTCAATGTCTTAAGCCGACTGCTCAGAGGAACAAAACGCCCCTGTTCTAAGACATGCGCTTAGCGGGATACAGAGCGTAAAAGATTATTACATTGTTATGGAAAAAGTCGTTTTTTTACATTGAAATCTTTTGTGTTTACTGTTTATATGCAGTCTACGCGCTCTGCACCGTATGCTGTTTCTTCAGTTATTATATAGAGAACTAGCCGTGACTCGCGATGTTACCAGCGTACATTTCGAAACCGCGGGTATATCAGAATAATAAATATCCTATGTAGACTTCCACGCTTCCAATTATCCCGGTACAAAATATAATTACAATTAGAGAAAGCGTAACAGACGTACTAACTAATGTTGCAGAACTATCGATAGTTTCGCAATCGATAGTTTTAACCTAAAAAAGCCGCTGCGATCGATAGTGCTATCGATAGTGCAAAATAATCCAAGACTATGAGACAAATTCTACACTAACGATTCTAGCTTTTCTCACAACAATAATGTAAACA
>DWQT01002232.1:0-14590 GCA_018244895.1 Myscelus amystis hages | reverse complement strand
GGTAAGGGAGACATACGTTTTCGAGGCATTCCAGCTCAGTCCTCAGGGGTAGCGGCGCATCTGTGGTCGACACAGTCAACCGTCAGGTCGACCGTCGACCTGAGATGGGAATCTAATCTTATCTGGGGTCGACTACAAATGTCCATGGGCGGCAGTAGCCACTTACCATCAGGGGGACTGCATGCTCGTCTGCTACTATGAAATTATAAGAAAAAGGATTTTTCAAACAGTACCTGTAAACAATATCTTTGTGAGTAGGAAAACGTGCAGCCTATGTATTACGGTACCCTCTTAATACATTTATTTGTCCTGAAATCTTATTCTTCACCCTTAAAATGTTGTTAATTCTATCTTTCGTATCGCAAAATATCTTCACCAGATGTAATATGGACTAAGTCGTATCCAATGCTCGGGTTCACTAATCATGCGGTCACCTTTCTTCGCCTCGGCGGCGGGATTATAAAGTAGGTCTGGATGGAGTGGTCCCGGAGGTAGGCGTTGCGGCTGGCCCCGTGGCCCGGCTCCACTTCGTAGGCCCCGCCGAGGCATTCCAGCGTCGCCTGCGTTATGTGCACGCGTCTGGAATGTTCCAAACGCAAACACAATAAGTGTACAAAACATTGGGACCCCAATAAATATTACACAGCGGCTATTTCCATAGCCGTCGCAAATCACGCGAATATTGGAAGGCGTCCAATATTCGTGAGTATTAAATTTAGGTTTAGGAGGGTTTATTAACTTACGACGCAAGGGTCGCCCAATAACCCATATCTGCACAGATGCGCACTATAGCCGGCCGGCCGAGTACACTGCAAACCGTCCCAACTCTGAGACAACGACCCTTCTGTACAACTACCTTGTTGCAAACGAATCAACGAGTATAAAAACATATCTATAATCTCAGACGGAAGCGGCCCTACACTCAATCTTTATAAATATAGTCCAGTCAATATACTTTAAATTCTCATATTTATCAAGAAAACATTGGGTATATTTCAAAATCTTTAATTCAAATTTGATTAATAGTAACGAGACTTTTAATGAATCGCCGCCTTTTCATCATGAACAGCAGGTCTGCTTTCGTAAATCTATTCAGTACGCTTCGAATGCTGCATGTGTATATTATCGTTTTGAATTTAAATGCAATAATAACAAACGGTCTGCTGTTTTACCGTGCAAATATGTGACCACAGAAGCGTCTTTTGTTACGTAAGTTACGTATTATAATGCGGTGTCAGTGTCGGTGGCAGCTCGCTCACCCGGGCTCGCCGCCGGCCTCCATGTTGTTGGCGAGCGTGACGTCGTTGGACCACACGTCGTACTGCCACTTCCGCAAGCCCAGCACCCCGCACAGCACTCGCCCCGTGTGGATCCCCACGCGCATATTCAATTGGACATCCGTCGCTTCCACCACCGATCTGAACAAAACAAAACGACATGCACGCATTGAATACATAGATCGAAAACTTTCATAAACCGCATGGCAACAATCCAAAACGTCCACCGGTGTTCTACATCGTATGGAATTGTATAGAATAAAATTGTAATATATTTTGAAATGTTTTGTGTCTACAATCTGCTACGTAACCGCAAATAGGTGAATTTTCAATAATACTACAACACAATAAAGAAATAAAAACAAATGATATCATTCAATGACCAAAAATCATAGTACATGTATATGTTTAGTTAAGAATATGATTGTTGAAAATAACTAGGTACTTAATTCACATGTCATTACGAAGTAGATTGCGAGTAATAAAAAAGAACTTTCGCCTTCCCTAGCAGGTCAGAAGCCATTGGCACACGGAAGACATCGTTTCGAGATAACATTTATCGCCTCATAACGAGAGTATGCCGAGAAAACCAATAATACTTAGTAAAGATATTTTTAATACCAAACAAATAGAATTTGAACTTTGGCAAACAAGTCTCAATGGAATAGAGAAAATTAAAAACCCTTATATATACCTACTTACTCTTTTATTTATGTGCAAAACAAAATGATCGCAGCTCGTATCAATAAACAAAAGAATATCACTTTCGTTCAATGAAAATTACGATGCGAGTGGGCACATAAATCGTACATAGTTAAATTTATATTTAGTCTACCCATTCGATACAGGGAACGCAGAAACGTTTAGGAGTTGAAAGCATTTAAAAGTGCGAAACATAAAATAAATCAAGGAAACGCACGAGATATAAACTGTGATAAAGTTGCTCCCAGTGTATTTATTTGCGGCGTAAATCACGGGGTTTTGTAAATTTCTATTGAGGTGATAAAACAACCGGAAGATGAATAGCAGGCAACTTGGCACCGCGAGCGCGGTTCTTCATTCGCGTCAGATTGAAATGTAACATTGAAACACTGGAAAGATACGTTAAACGATGGCGTAAATTGTATGTATTTAATTCATAGCATTATATCAAACATTGACAAGGGCGCAAATTTTATGAAAGCGGTAGTTATTACGCAATTATCCAACCCTGCATTCAAAGTCATTATGCTTTCTTTGTATTTTTTGATTTATTGAATGAATATGGATATGTTGTTCCATAGTAGATATAATTAATGAAAAGTAACTAAAATTGAACGAATAGAATAAGTATTTGCTATTACAACTATGTTTTGTCCTACAACGAAGTTTTATCTAAATTAATGCCATTTCTCAAGTAACGCACTCAATAGAAGCAAGGACACCGTAAATGAATGTTACCCGTCGGTAGTCAAGAGCTGCCCTAATATATCACTCAAAATGGAAGGCCCACAAACAAGGGCGGTTGCTAATCCATCACGATAATGTATAAGCAGCAATGCTGTTTATATTTAAAATACTCGAATTATTTGAGGCTCTTTAAATTTTAAAATCATTTTGTTTCGAATTTTGTCATTTATGATAACTATGGAATAACTTGTCACTACAAATAGTCTGGTTTGACTGGTACAAAATGCACAGCAGCATTAAGTCCATCCTTAGTACATAATAAAGAATAAACAAATAAAGGAACCAATTTAACTGCTGACTAAGCTGAAAGATTGAGCCGTTTGTGAATATTTTATTTTCACAAAGTTGCAGATGAGCGTGCTTGTCGCTCTACGATATTGAACGGTAACCGTACATATGTTTTATTAATACATATATCACTGTACCAAGAAATAAGTAATACAAAACATTGGATTAATGTTATAAGCGTTTCCACCAGTCGACCTTACGGTTAATCAAATACAACCTACTCGTAAAGCGATGCTACGGCGAAGATATTAAATAGGAAAAGGAACTTGGTCTATGCGCTTCTGTATATTCTCACAGATGGGCAGGGCTTCAGCTGTTACTGATAACCGTTTCGAGGATTGTTTTCGAGTATTTAATTAGTGCCATCAGTGTCTGCCAACTACGCACCGAACCACAAGGCAACCATCGTTTTAGCAGGAGATACATTTGCACAAGTACATCGGACGTAACAGGATTATTCAAATTGAGTTTCATTAAATGTAACACACTCTATCCATAGATAATGTACATATATCTGTAACAAAAAATGATTTTCTATATACATAGCAATAAATGTAAATGTGCCGTCAAATAAATAGAGATTCTCCAAAGATTTGGGATGAACTAGCTACAAACGACGATATACGGGCGGACGGCATCACGGCGAGAGTAATCCATTTGCGTGCCGCGCGCGCGTCGCGGAACGTGTGTAATTGTACATGATTTTGTACTTTACCTATAGAGTTCCCCGCTGACGCGGCTGTATGTGGTTACGTCATACGATAGTTCCCCGAGGACAATAATTCGAACAGATAGCGTAACCTATGCCCGGGACGACAAAAACGACCATGAAAACTTTGCTATGAAACATAACGGTTGCGTAATGTTAAGTCGCTAGAGAATCGCCTTCTTTTTATTCCCCTATATTTTAACACGAGCTTGACGAATTAGTGAATGATACTAATTTTAAACAAAATTGACTTGTTTTAACGAACCTTCGTACTTTTATACAAATAGCATTAAAACTGAAATTGAGAAAATGATAAAGTTGTATTAACTCTATTTTACGTATTGCCTTCTACAAAGTTTCGACGGAAACCCGACTTTAAGTTCAAAATTGATGCTTAAATCTCTCCTTCGGTCAACTGCGGGGTAAAGTTGTAGGTAAATATTGCTACAAAATCAAATAAATTCTAATAACTAATTGTATTGGTACATTTTACTAACGAAAACGGAGCACTTGATTACTCTCTGCAAGATTAATGTCGTGGAAAAAAAAGAATGAATGGAGCTAATGTGAAATAAAGGAAAATTAACGACATTACACAATCGTTCGCTAATCCAACAGCGTTGATTAATGGCGTATTTCTTCTTTAGCGTTACTTATATTTCTATATCATGTATTTCCAAGAGAAAAAATTGCGAAGAATGAAGAAAAAAAAATCATGTACATCAATTTCTCAAGCTTTAAGCTCAATTATTTACAAGAAAGATTTGTAGCAGTGAAGCACGTACATTATCATAACGATACAAAGGCAGGTACATCAAATAAGGTAAAGTAAATATTATAGTAGCTACTCGGGTTCGGGTTGATACTGGGTGACACCGAACAAATGAATGAGGTAAATTTATCACCAATATATTTTGATTATATTTCAAGAAGAAGTTTCATTTGTTTTTATACAGAATGTCGTGGAAGTGTCCAACAATGAAGAGATAAGGAGTTAGCTGTGAAAATTATCGTTAAAATATATATAACGTAAGCAATCAAGTCTTATTTCCCCTGCTAACGTTAAGGCAAAGTGAGATAAGTGTTGTGATCAACGAGAAAAAGCGAGCTTTTCTGACAAACAAAAGTATAAAAAAAGTCGATTGTAACTTACAAAAATGGCTCATAGAAATTGGGAAGAAAGGAGGACATATCCTGTGTAAACGGGAGTTCGTGCTCTGTCATTATTATAAAATACCTTCGTCACACCGTTATCTTCCTTTTTATAGGAATCTTAGCAGATATAAAATAAAAGGTTCATATGAAACGATTGTACTAAACAAAGCTTTATCATTACCTATCCAAAGCTTTACAGATAAAATCTGATTTGATATAGAGCCAAAACAAAAACTTAAGCACAATAAACATTTTGTTGCGCTTCGTTATAAGAAATGTTTTTGTACAATAGAAAGTACAGATATACCTATCACAAATATAAATCTGTTGGTTTCGCATTTACTCCCAAAACGAATTAGATAAGCAATTTAAGTAGGTAGTCGTGTACTCGAGAGAAAACGCTAATCTGATATCATTAACCATGAATATCGGTCCAGTACCGTTGGGAAAGGTACTACGTGTACAATAGTCAGTAGAATTCTTCCGGCGCCGACCCGTTAACCGAGTTTAGTTTTCACATTCATATCAATATATTCACTTCGCCGCCTCAAGAATACAAGCGCAGCGGTGCATTTTGCATTTTAGAAAAGCATCTCAGTCACGTAATAGCGAAAAGAACAGACACGTAACCAAGAAGATTTGATATTATCTAAAAGCAGATTATTGTCCTAATGCCAAGTTCGAATAAACTTCAGATTCGCTAGATAGCACGCCCAAGTATGCCGTTACACGTAAATAGTCTAATAATCGTAAAAACATTTATAGAAATATTGGTGTACCGTTTTATTGTACCACTGCTGCGCACGCGGGTCTCCTCTCATTTCGAGACGCATTCAACGCTAAACAAGTGCATATTGGTAGATTTCACAGGCCACAGAAAACATTATATATTATATTCAATATTATAATTTATCTAAGGTTAAACTCATTACTTATATATATGTATATAAAATAATCAGACACCATAATCAGACAAACAAGGTTACAATTGAGGCGCAGACGGCGTGGGCTGAGATTGAGTTAGCACGCACATCTTAATTCGGCCGTATTAATTCTCCAATAGCTTCGTACGTCGCTAAATTAACTTGTCTGAGATGATATTCATGAATAACATTAGAAACCCGTTTCGATTTGCATACAACGATGTTTCTATAGTAGGTGCATGTTTTGATTACGAACTATGTACTATACCTTTCACGATATATATAAAATGCTCAGTATTTTACTTTCTGTGTGTTTATGTTTCTTTGTTTATACTCCTATCCGTCTATCTTTTCATATAATTTGCCTGCTTTTTCATTTTAACATAACTGTATTCAGTAAGCAAATGGGATAAAATAAGACCACATATGTATATGTTTTCAAGTGTGCAGTATTAATTTCTCTTTAACTCCGCCATGCTACACTCAACTGCCCCAGCGGTGGGATTTCATAAATGAAATTTTGTGTTCAATTTGATTTACGTAAAACGAGGTATTCCTTTAGGATGTTTCAATTACGAATGGGGAGCATAAAAAACCACAATATAAATTTGCATTTTTCTGGTTCCATTATGTTCTTTGTTTTTAACAGTGTACATTATTTTGGTCTTCAATAAATAAACAATTGTTAATAATAAAGCACACTGTCTATCAGTGTTATGCGTAAAATTTCAAATTGTATATTAATTCTTTTAGTACTATGATTTTTAATGGCCTTGTGGGAAAATCATTTTGAAGATGGTTTAATAAGTAATGTCATTTTGAGAAGAGATTCCGCTAATAGATCGGCAAAGGAGTTGGTGATGAAAATTTATTTCTTATACATCGCTTCAACAACAGAATACAAAAGGATATTACCATGTATACATAAGCATATTTTCAACTATGCTATTTCACACTCATGTTATTAGCATAAGTACTTATGACAACATATGTATGTATAATTTTGGGTAAAAAAACTACAAAACTGCTATCACTTTATTGTTGTGGCGTTATTGTGATACGTGACATAAAAGTATACCATTGTTACTCGTAGGTCGGACGACCGTTGCGCACGAAACAACTCGGTCCAGTGCTCACATTGGGCGCTTGTTTAATTATGATAGCCCCGTTAACTATAATTCGATTATACTCGCAGGCGCAATAAAGGTTAGCTTGTACCTCCATTAAAACAAATGGTTACTAAGCGAGAAGATATAACCACCCAATAACACATTTATTTAAACATCTTATGGAAAACAGGCAAATTATTTTATTACTGGAGTGAATATTAATGGGTGGGAGTGGAGTATTAAAATGACGTCTCGCTTGCTTTTGGATCCACGTTTAGTACAGTTTGGCTTTGTTTACTGTGACACAATTCCGTAACAGAAGTTTCGACAGAGTTTGAACACGCTCAAAAGCGATTTTTTTATCTTTTCCTTTTGATTATTATTTATGACTGCTGCGATCATTTCTCAACATCGCTAAGGCTTTAATAGGCTATAGTAACATGCTCAATTAAAGAAAGCAACAAGCTATGAATACGATACAGCACTTTTATATTATAGATAGCAGTATCATTAGAGGATCGCTGTGTGCTAGTTGGTGATACGTGACATGTCAGCATCGACGACCAACAACAACCCTCGAACACGACACGGCTCGGCGCAGCGGCCGCGAAGGGCCCTGGTAGCGCCCTCTGTCGTGACACACAATTATGATACCTTAGATAACACTTTTTGGGTCACCCACACGTTGTAACTCGTTCAAAATGAGATCCTCTTGTTTTATAAATGGGATTTACTATTTGCTTTAAAATCTTGTATGTTATAAGTTGTGTTGCTATAACAAATCATAAAACCTCATCGAATTAGAATTGCCGACGTGTTATTGTACGCTCATCAATAACCCATAAAACATCTTGTTGAATTATGTATTAATCCGTCTTGACACCATTGGCACATAAAAGTTATGAACCGTTTGGAAAATATGAGCGCTCGTGAATACCAGACAAGCAGGGCCGAGTGCTCCATTTGGAACTTTTATTTATGTTGTATACTACAACAAAAACGATAACTTCAAATATTGAAGCGCTAAAAATGGATTGTTA
Organism: Myscelus amystis hages; assembly: GCA_018244895.1. Lineage (NCBI taxonomy): Eukaryota > Metazoa > Arthropoda > Insecta > Lepidoptera > Hesperiidae > Myscelus > Myscelus amystis. Next base: position 6,640 of record DWQT01002232.1, on the reverse strand, counting down.
GCGTAAGTAGAAATATACATACATATAAAGTCACTCGGTCACACAACACACGCAAAGGCAGTCACTCGGTAAATTTCCAGCGCGATGAATGAAGGCAATACAAAAATTAAAAAGGTTTGAGCCTAAATCTTACTAAAGCAAGAATTGAAAAATATTTTAATATTCTTAAAAGCAGAACGTCTATTATTTTAACAATATTTGTCAGTTAATATTTTTGCATAGCTTTAGGAGCTTTGCATATTTAAGATAATTATTCTACACAGAAATATCATTGAGAGAATCGGTAAATAGTTTGAAATTATGTCTCTTGGAACGGAATTTTCTAGTATAGAAAAACGTTTTGTATTATATCTCACTCATTTTAACTAGGTAAATAAATATGATAAGAATGAACAGATTTCAATTACTCTATATTTCTATACTTTAATTAAAACTTGTATCAAGTTGCTACAGGTTTTCAATAAATACACCGGCATAAAATACCGCGTATTTCGTCAGAATGTTTCGTTATTATATACAATAATATTCGTCAGTTTACACATAAAGAACTTACAATGTTTACAATACTGATGCCCTGTTATCCAGACCAGTTTATCTTTCTAGGAATCTGATGCCCAAACATAACAAAGCGGAAAGTACTTTCATAATATTAGGTCAGGTCAACATTAAATATTTCATACAAAGTAATAAACCAAACGAATTGTTATTGAATAGTTTCTAGTTTGGAATTTATTCGAAGTTTTACTAAAGTAGATAGCAATGATATTTTTAAAGCATTTCAGTAATACAAGTACCTAACATCTGTAACAAATCATCCGGAACGACTACATTTATTGGGTATGTTTATAATTTGCTTCAGCACGTGTTGCGGTACTTAATTCGTGTTAGAATGTAAATCTCTTAAGAGCTTAGTGCAAAAAATTACATCGCCTCGAAGTACTAAAAAGTAAATTAGGCAATTTAATTTTTATGTCGAATAAGACTTGTTCAATGTTTCACAGCGGTAGTTTGAAAACATTACAATTTCTTCGTCTTCACTATATGTACTATCCTTCCCATTGCTATGTTAATTCACTTTACTTTTATATTGGTCATTTTTGTTCCATTAATAAGACAACTTCTCAGAGTCCTGCGTATGTACATGAAGAATTCTTCGTCTGAGTAAGTCGTCGTCGAAGTAAGGAAAACACAGAGAGCATGGCACTCGTAAAACGTCGTTTGTCGTTATGTTGGCAACATTAGTACTATTAGTGCCGGCGTCCGCAGCTGTGCAACTGTGCGATAAACGCACACATTGTTTGTTTTCCCGCACATCGCTCCCGACACCCGCGCCGCATTGCCTGCATCACAATGGCCACCGGGAGTCGATGCTATTTTAAAACTCTTTTTATGAACCCACATGTCACTAATAGTACGTTGCGGATCAATTGGCGCTTATTCGCTCCATTTAGCGGCGACAAACATGTACCCGTTTAGTTGTTGCATTCGTAATGACTGAAATGTTGGTTAATAATAAAATATTTCACTTATGTTTTAATACATTAGTACCATCTAGCTTTAATAAATAACACGAGGTTTCCCAGTGACTGGTAAAAGCACGAGAGTTTATTTCACCACGCCGATATAGTTTATGGACTATTTTATATGTACCAACCCGAAGGCCACGGGTGATCTTTAATATAACAATACACATTATGCTAGACACAAACAATGCTTAGCAAAATCGGCCGCGCCTGATGTTGCTAAACGAGACGAATTCTTCGCGATTCACTAACACGCTAGCTCTGCGATTGCTACAACCGCATCTCAGTAAATATCTACGTGCCAATAGGGGGCGCTAAAACAAAATTAAACTATTTATAAGTAGAAAGAAAACTTGAAAGCTTGCTAGAATATTTCGCGAATTGAAATATAACAGTTGACAGCTGTGTACACAGGCGGATGCGCAGAATCTAATTTATCTTGATCGTGACCCAGATCCTTGCGCTTCCAACTAAAATGATAAAGTTACTGCGGAGATTTAAGCCTTTATTTTACTTAATAAATGAGTGCTCCGTTCAAAATCTGATACTTATTAATGTTGTGGCATATTAGGATACGAAAACTAAAATAAACCTTTTCTACATTCCATAATTCAATATAACAATACAAAATATTAATCGTGATAAAATTAGACGTTAACGCACCTACTTGAACATACATGGATACATCAGAAATATTACAGAATGGTATACCTGTAAATCTATCTACATTTTACCATTAAGGCAAATTAACCTTTTCGTTATGTATTCTTTTTACCAGATGATCGAGTATGTACATCCACAAATACCTATACTAGTTCTACATAACAAGGCTTCTCTAAGTGCTTGCTCGGTCAAGTAATTACGGCTACCATATATAGAAATAACGCACTTAACAACTTCACACATTTCTACCGCAATTATTCAGGCGCCCTGGCGCACACTGCTAGCACATATTTTATTTACAAAAATACTTGAGTGTTGTTATTATTAGCATAAATCCCAACTAGCCGAGAGCTACAATAAAATAACATGTCGTAAAGAAATATGTGGGTTTATCTCGTATTTCGAGGTGTTCTGAATCTTTAATTAACATAACGTGGTTATGTAATTTTCTCTAACGTAATAAACTAAAAGAAGAGGCGTGCTCGTAATTTTACGGAGCATAACTGTTCATTGGCGAATGGATTCGATATCTCGCACATTCGCCGTAATTATCGTGATATTTATGAATTGAATTTGGGAGAAATATGTAATACTAGCGGCGCTCGCGGCTTCGCTCGCGTTTGAAATAAAAAAAAATGTTAATAAAATTTTAAAATAAAACATACCGTCATTTTCGTCCAAATTTGTAGACCCTGTGTTATGGTAATAAATTAGTAAAGCAGACAGACTGACACTCGCTCACCGATATTTGGCATGAGTGGGAATAGACCCCGCTACCCTTGACTCGGCAATCAATTTCACTAGTCACTGGGCCAACCAATTTACATTGCACATGCATAGTCGGTGCTTCCTAATGCGTTGTTTTCAGAGAGAACTCATTGCAGTTGTAAAGAAAACACAGCGAATTCATAATTGCAGTAGTTGTGCAATGTATTATTGCACGTTTACACACGGCGGCGCGGATAACGAGCCGCGAGCGGGGGGGCGGGGGGGGGGGCACGACGGGAACGGAACTAGACAAAGCTCGCTCCCGGAATTTTATTCCTTTCTTTGAGCGGCCTTCGTTCCGCAGCGTCGCGTTGGAATAATGTGCAAATGCGTTGCACGCGCGGCGCTAGTCGCTGACTTGTCGCGAACAATAGCTTTATTGAAATACGCCTTTGTGTACATTATATTAGTTATATAATATATGTTATAAGTAACTGTTTTATGTTCTTACATTCTCCGATCAGTGCTGTACATACAGAAAATATACTGACTAAAGTTTGTTACAACTGTGTCTGTATAATTAATTTACCCGATTGATCTTTTCTTATACCATGCTATTTCATAAAAAAGACTTATTTTACATGAGAAACGATGAATCAATAATGTTTCTACGTCAGATTTTATAAAAATCCTGTATCATTCCAATTGTGTTTGTTCAGCGATGATTTTATTTAATTTACTTTAACATCAACTTCGTTCATTCCCCAAGGGTGGATTTAAATAATACCATCAGATACTTACATTTATAAAATTATAAATTGGTACAATAAAAGATACATGAATAAACTTAATGTGGGTATGTCTTACTACACACATACATACATGTTACACTCCAATGACAGGTGTCCGACTTCTTACAACGAAACTCAGCCCGCCTGCGATGGATGGACAACCGAAGAACAATAAAATTTATTACAAAAAAATTACGGTTGAAATTTGTTAAACCAGTAATGCATATTGTATAAGCCAATTTTTCAAGCGCCTTTCTCGACCATGAATTGTAAATTCTCCGGATAGTATCCATCATTTTTATAAGACAAGGTTTTTCAATGATGTTTTAAATAAGCGCTGAATAGTTAAAGTATACTTCGAATTAGTTTATAGTAACAGTAACAATAGTTTATTGAACATAACAGATAATAATAGAAATATATTGGTAATTAAATAGAAGTGTACAATATACATACATATATTAACTTATGACTTTAATAAAAATTCTTCCTTCCAATCCTCATGTCTCGATTTTATATCGCCAGCGATAACCATTTCCCAACATCATTGTTATGTCTCATGTTATATAGACACATAAAATATATAACAACGATGTAGCCTTGAGCTTAATACGAGTTAACGTAACTTGAAAGCGCACGTTCAAACGCTATATAAATTATTGTTATTCGATAAGTTATCACAACTACATTCCTCTTGACAATAGCATCCAAGCGTGCCACCCGACCACCCAGGGACGTACTTGCGGCTAAGAATAGTTCTTTCATTGAATGCGCCTTTAAAGAGCCCGAGTAGGTACTGGGCGCGGCAGATAAGCCCTATCTCACGATTTGCACGTATCTGCATCATGGCTGAATGCGCACGGCGGCAACGTTACCAATGTTACACGCTTGGTTTGTATGACGAGCATAATAGTTATACAACACATTACGTGGGTTACTTTTACACCCACTCTTCTGCCCCTGATTACATTTTTCCCTTATCCTCACACGCATTATACTTTCACTCCAGATGTCTTTGGTTCTAATCGCAGGTCTAACTTAGGAAGTTGTGAGCATGTTGATATCAAGCAACCTTTGCTAAATGAAGGAATGAAGGAAAAAGATCGTGAGGGAACCTTTTTTGATGACGGACTGTATCCAAATGGTACAGCGGCGCCTTGTTAGAGCCAACGGTTTATGTGGGATTTTTATCCACTAAAACCCTCTCCGTGGAATTCTTCTGCGCTCTTAGAAAACTCTGGAATTTTGCGGTAACGTCGACCGGCGCGACGAAATTCGGACCTTTTTTTTCCTTTGATTGCTAACGCTGGGCAGTATACGAGCGATCGTGAGGATAGCCGCGCGGCTGAAGTTACTCGTATGTTGTCTAGGACGTGAGAAGGCTGCTGAATGGCACATGGCCAATTAGGCATTACAGGCGATCTTTACAACCTTTGTGTGCACATTTCACTAATTTATATCGCTAAGATAGAGAATAAAAGAAATAATAAAAAAAAAACAGAACAAAAATCGTTTATTACAAATAATAAACATTTACCAAACAACAAAATTATGTTTTCTCGTGATGAAAAGAAAAATGCTATGTAAAGTAACGCAACGCCACAAAAACTACAAATTCTTTCCTCTGAGAAATCTTTATAGCTGTTATAACTCATACCATTCAATTTATCGTCCTAATAAAGACCAAAAAGGTGAGAAATTTTGCTTGCTTATAACATTTCGTAGCACCAATATAAATCTGGAAAGCTGGTTATTGACGGTACTAAAACCAATTCTCGGCTACTTTCAGCAGTAGGTACGCTTCAATAATAACAATCTTAAGACGTCCATTGTTTCCTTCTCGCCACAAAAGCCTTTAACACTCGCCACAGGAGCCACTCGCTACCATATCTCGATTCACTAAGTAAGAACAATTGAAAGTGTTACCGCAGAACAACAAGAGAATTAAAACAGTCTCATAAGATTGCCTCAACCCGACCAACCGTCCATAAATACTCCTTCATAATAATAACAAAGATAACAAGATGGGACGATAGCGAGGGCTGTGCGAGGTGTGCCTTATGGATAACTGGGGCGGAATAGGGGTTGTAAGTACACGCGCCACGCGCCAACCGTACGCCGAGTGTTTCAGGAGGAATATTTTTTATGGTGAAAACAGAAATGCATTGCTTCATAATAGGTATGTTCTGTGAAAGTGGCAGAAGAACCTTTATAACTCAGGTAGCCAATATCTGCTATTAAGCACCGATGTTGACTTTACTGTATTAAGGTATGCAAAGCGTGCATAAAACAAGAGCCCCCTTCCTTCATGCTTCCCACTGCTTCCAAGAAATATCATATGTAAATACATTGCAAAATTTAACAAACGTTAAAGTCTTCTAATACACAAAAAAAAAAACAATTTTAACGAAATCATAACACACATATATTGCATGTATCATACAAATTGGTTTACATTTCATTAATTCAATTTTCATATTATAAATATGTAAACAATAATATGCATGAGATAAACAAGTAACAGAATGTTAGATTAAACTATACCTATGTGTGTACAAAAAGAAGATTCCCGTACTCTCTTATAAACACAATACGTAATTAAACCAGTGTTATTCGGAACGAACGATAATGAAATATAAACTACGATCCAATTTATATTGAACAACTACGCGGTAAACATTTACTTTATTTTAGCATAAACGCTATGTACATACTACACATAACTACGTAGGTACTGTCAGACAAATAATATACGATTATATCAAATTGATTCAGATCAGTCTGCAACTGTTTATAAAACATGTGTCTCTTGCAATTCTTTATCTTAAGAAACTTACTTATCACGTGCCAAAAGCAATGCATGTTTTGTCACATTTCCACTTGACTGGCCTCGTGGTCGAGCGGTTAGAGACCCTGACTGTGAAACCGGAGGTCGTGGGTTCGATTCCCACCCAG
>DWQT01002231.1:0-14600 GCA_018244895.1 Myscelus amystis hages | reverse complement strand
TTATGCATTAAAACGCGATGCAGTGTATATGAAATTGTCAAACGTGACGGAAACTTGTCAACTACACTAGACACTTGCACGCAACGTGTTCACACAGCGGTTGGTGCGACACTAAATATTGTGTCACAATAAATTTACCAATTACAGAAACTCGTGTACGGTGTATAGTGTCGTAGTCTGAACCGGCCTTAACGTAGCGAGTGCAATTCCTAAATTGGACAGCTGCGTATGTACTCGTAACTCGATAAATGATGCATGTACGTCTTTTATACGATTAGGATTTTTATGTTTTCAGTTTTAACGTCTTAATCGTTATCTTATATATCGTTATAATATCTTAAATCGAATCAATTACTAAATAAATGTATCCTGGAATGCTTACGAGTATACTCTGTCCTGAAAGTGACTAATGTTTTTTACGTGGATAAAACGATACTTGAATCGACTACCTCAATCTCGTGGAAATAAAATTGAAAAAACTTCATTATTTAACCGTGCAAAAGGCTACTAACTGGCTAACCGAGTGAGGCCGTGCTCTGTGATTTCGGTACACCCAGGCGCGGTCCGGCGCGTCATAATCCCGTCACCCACCGAGTCATTACCCGCCACTGATTGCTAACGGAATGCTTGCTTTTGATAGCTGCAAATTGGATACGTTCCTGCATATGTACTACTTAGATACATACTCGCACCATCGTGTCGATGAAGGTTCGAACACATCACGTTGTTATATTGTTCTTTTTATATAGTGTATTAGAATAAATTACTTGTGTTTTGTTACATGCATTTGCGTATTTGTGTATGCGTCTTACGTTTTGTGCAGTGTTACGGCTGTGGAAGTTCTGTTTAAAGATTTTTTTTTAAATTCTGGGTAGGTATATGGTATTTTAAATAATGTAGTATAACAAACTCCTTACAAACAATTTTATTTTAGAGTTCGATATAAATCATTTTAAATTATATAGACACTAGTTAGTTGGTTATTGCATTTCCTACTAAGTGATATCGAATAGAAATCTTTTTTATGCGTACTTTGTTTGTAAAACGCACGTAAATATTGTGTACTTAAACAGTAGCTTTTTCAGGGTTTTTATTATTTAAGTTAAGGTTTACTTTAGCCAAGTAAAAAAAAAACCTCTGAAATACTGTCTTTCTCTATCATACTCATAAATTTGCATGTAAAAACTAAAAATTTCCTTCTGGTCATTTAAGAGGATAACAATTTTTGATTTTATTTTCTAGGATCTTTACTAATAAAGTAACATGGTTTAGAAATGCTTCAGCCGAACAAAAATGCAACTTGATCTAGGTTGGCTAAAGTACAATCACTCAACAATTCCAAAGGGGTGCGTGCATTTGACAAGCTACAAAATTGGATACGTTCATACGGTTGTATGGAGTACGTGATTTTTTTTTAACGATTCGTGGTGTTTTTTGAAACCCTTCAATAACTTTAGGGAACAAAAATATACATTTTGTGCAGAAACGAGTCCGTAATATAGACTGCGTGTTCTAATTTCTATGTATCGTATTTTCTTTACATGATTCAACATTGAAATACGACGTAAGTACATAAATAATGCCAGGGTTTTGTGTGTGCCGACAAGGCGGAGGTCCCATTGTAGCATTTGGTTCTGTGCCGGTAATCTACGTGATTCTTCAGAGCTATTATTGCTATGACGACAAAGCTGAGCATTGTTCGCCGACCCCAGACTTGCCGTACATTTCAATACAAAACCGTTTTTAAAGGAGATAGAAGTGAAAAAGGAGCTTATACACCAGTACATACTGTTCTGACTATACAAACTCCTATTGAAAAATGTCTTTATAACGCTATTCTTAAAATATGTCTCAAAATAAGCTAAGTACTCCTTGTAATATACGATTTCCTTGTCCGAAATATATAGCTTTATGAGTAGTATGATGCGTATACAATACTTTGAAGCTTTTATCCTACATGTGGGAATGTGGGAAGCCTTATTTTACAATATCTAGTATATCATTGCTTGTATTTAAACATTGAAAAAAATGTATTCTCTGGGTTTTAGGCCATTTTTGTATATCTGATATTGTAGGTTTTTAATTATATTTCAGTAAAAGTAAAAATGTTATTAGAAATTAAGTTATATTTGATCATGACTTGCGAAGCGATAAACCCTAAGACCATAATCAACCCATAATTTCTTTTTGAATTATCCTCTCATAGTAAAATAGAAAGGAAAGACAACTTGACTCTATAAACCCACAATAAAAATATTATTTCATGCTGTTCTATTCTTGTGTTTTTAGTTTGCAGTTTTTTTTTATTGAAGAATTTTCGTTATACAGGCAGGCTTTTAAGCTTTTCTTTGAAACCAAAATATAAGAATGTACAAAACGTGGCTGTATGTGCTTAAAATGAGCTTTCAAATTAGTGCCTAGTGAATAATGTAGGAACAATCTTGCACTCCACGTTCTTGCGACATTGTATCAACGCTAAGCGCAGAATGGGAGAGTGGCTAATTTGGATTTTAAACTTAGACCATTCATTTTTAGAACAAGATTTTCAGAAAATCCTTCTGAAAGGATTCCCTCCTGGAGATATTTTAGGGGACATATATTTTTAAAGAACCGAGAATACATTGAGATAGAAATTATTCAGCTATCAAACATCTTTCAGTATGTTAACGTAGGCTTGTATTGGTTTGGAGCCTTCCGTCCCATCATGTTTTTAGGAAGCCAGTGATGCCAATCAATATTGTTTATTAGATTAATAAGAGAAAGTATGCAATGTTTTACATGTGTTCTTTTATATTCTTCACGTGGATTCGCTGTTTGTACACGTATCATGCTTTGTTTTACGGTCTTTTTGTCTCACGATACTTGAAGTTACAACCTTTGCTAATGTAGGCACATAAGTTCGATAAACTCTGTGAAAATTTTACAGTCGTTTTTCGTAATGTAATACGTTTGCTTGGCTGGCAAACATTTGCGAAAAAAATATGTTTAAAAGCTCGAAATAAGGATCTACCGAAAATTAAATGAGGGAAATTCAATTTCTCTCTCAGAGAAACAGCGGAAGCAATTTATAAATTCATGTTCGCTATTCCCATATATTGAGTTTTTCGAACACGTTGCGAATAATACGAGTACATATGAATATATTTTATAGATACCTCCACGTATAAACACCGAGACAAAAATAAGTGACACAAGTAAACGAATTTGAATTTGACAGTTCAATGACCTGAGCAGGACAGGAATTCTTATTAGAATAAATTAAATTTTGATCTTTCATCAAGGCAGTTTATTGATCCAACTTATTCTGGGAATTTCATTAGAAAATTCGTAATTCGTGCAGTTTTGTTAGTCGCATTGTTAATCTACGAGTACTTATACTGTTACAGAATTCACGCACGAACTAACACACTAAACGTGTTTCATTCTGAATTTAAGCTTTCGGTAGACTGTAGACTAACTCTTGTAAACGTTTTTTAGCGTCGCGCCGATGTGATACGATTGCTCAATTGGCGAGAAATTGCGACGGGGGTAAGCTTGCGGAAAATTGGCGATATCGTTAATATTCACCCGAAACCGGCGGTTCACGTGGCGACTACAAATAACGAGAAGACAGCCCCCATAGATTTATGCTCTGTCGTTTTAAGTGATATATAGGCCTCGGCGATGGGCCCGGCGAGATGTCGATGCGACTGTTTATGGCTACCCGATTCCATAGATACCGAATCACACCGACTGCGAGGTGAAGGCGGTCAAAGGGCAAGAAGGTAGCATTATCTCAACTCTCGCTGTCTTATTAGACAGTGAGGTATTGTTGCGCTAGGAGTCATGTAATGTTATGACCAATCAAATGTTATGCAATTTTTTTTTGTATCCACTAGATAATTTGTAATTAATGAATTCTAATTTCTGAACGAACGTCAGCGATGACTTACGGGTACTTTAATTATTTATATTTAATACACACACTCGCAATCCATCACTTATAATGTGTTTTCGTACTGTGCTACCATTATTTTAATTTCAAATTCCGGATAATCAAAACAGTGGTGGTGTTTGAATGTTTATGTATGCATATATGAATGTGGAAACTGATGAGAATATGTCTAATGTCTAAATATAATCTCTTCTCAGCGAAGACATCCTATTTCTCGACTGATCTGGGTATAACTTATACTAACAGAAGTAATGTACTATAATACTATAATATTATACTATACAAAGAGTCCTGTAACGAATAAATTGGTATTGATTCGTGTAAATAACTATTAATAACTGCACAAACACTATATGATATGCCTATTTCTATGGTCTTGCTTGAATTTGTTGCTCATGTCTGTACCTACCGGCGGTTCCTTGTGATGCTTCCACTCTGCTTGTGTAATATCATATTATATAATACATAAAAAATACCATTGTATTCCACTTTCTTCATTTGTATACAATTAAGCAATGTCACATTTTACAGCCTGAATTTAATTTGATTACTTAAATGAGGTCAGCATTAATTAATGACGGATTCTATTATTCCAGCTCGATGTTTCGATACGAATGCTCGATAATAATGAACAAAATAATTGATACACAGAATCCGATGAAAATCCCTCTCTTGTGACAGAAGAGTCGATATCGATATCGGTCTGGTATTTTTAAAAAGGTTAAGTACACTCAAGTTTGTATTGCAGCAATATCTTGTACAGTGAATGTACTATTGTAGTTCTGTTCGCGTTGTACTATAACAAGCAAAATCGATATTTTTTATTCAAATTCCATTCCCTCGACCACAGCAACGCTACCGTACAGTTATTGCGGTTCGGTTCTCGGCATAGATTTTTTTCTAAGTTTTTTTGCAGATTCGTTAGTTCAATAGTGATATCTACAATGAAAGTCGAAAAATATGTCGATGTTTAGCGTTCAAAAAATTAAAATAAACATCTGTCAGTTTCAACTCCATTGGACTAGTAAGTTTAGAGTAATATATGAAGAAATGTTAAATAGATATTTCTAGTTGTCCTAACTAGTAATATCTATTCAAAGAAGGGGTCGGAACCACATACATCAGAGAAGAGTCTAATTAAGAGCAACTATTACAAAATCCCAAAATATAATAAATAATAATCGAACATTATCAGATTTTTTCTATAGTACAGTTATTCCACGTGCAAAGTAAACACAATTGTTTGATAAACGAAATCATCGTGAGTTCAACAAATATCGCAGGTAAGAATAATGTTCATACAATAACATGATATCTCAACAAGGTGCGGTAACTTTAAGTAGCTTTTCTGCGGCGTTAAGCCGTTCGCGTAAGGAAATTGGTGACAAAAATATTCCGGTCATGTAGGGGTCCCTTGTTAGCGGCCAAGAAAATACAAGAAAATTTCCCCTCTGACATGGCTTGTTTCTTAAATCATTGGCCTCGTGATCGACTGTAAGCGATCAAAGAATTTTGCGAAAGCATGTTCGCGTGAAGGAAATGTTCTTGAAGATATACCGTGCTTTTATTATTAAAAATACCTTTACACCTAGTAATACCAGACAGTTTTTAAAGAGGCATAAAATACGTTGAATATCAGCATGTGTGATAACTTTTTGCGCTCGCGTCGCTAGAATCTCAGTGCAAGGTATTTCAGATCAGTAGCTGTGTGTTTATTTATCCGAACGTAGTGTGACAAGGGAGCGAGGGTCGATATACCTCGCTAAGTTTTTTCACACGCGAGAAACTTGCCGAATTTCAAGTCAATAGATGTGACGCGCGTGAGCTACTTTATCTGGTCACGACGCAATATTCCTGTTGTGTTGTCGGTAATAGTGCTTGAATTTTACAGCGGTACGTATCCGTTTTGTGTGATAACGATTTTATTAAGGGGAAACAAACAGAAAAATTGTATCGGTTGCGAGAAAATATATTTTTTTTGACAGTCACAGTGACAGTTTTATTTTTTTTTGACAAAATCACTTACATATAATGATACTAAATCCTTACAATATGTTCGAAATGGCTGGCAGTATGATGTGACTACTGTTTTGATAACATTTACCTGTTTGTCATATTTATAATATTATTATACAATAAGAAAAATTAAATATTGCCTAATTGTCTGAAGTTGCAAAAATAAATTCATGTCTTTGACGACTTATAAACATGTAATGAGCATTTAATATGATATTATTGTAATTAATTAATTAACAGTTGAATTAAATATTATAATATTCTCGACCTTTTATACATTGAGGGTAATGGCCGGTTTTGTAAACGCTTCTAAATGAAACAAAACAAACGGAGTTGATGCTGTAAAATAAAGTTCCAAAACGTGTCACAAATTGATTGGAGCTACAAAACAGATGTGACACAGACCAAATAAACAGTAAAGCTGTGATGTAAAGTATACAGAAAGCAGTCGTAACCCAGAATGAAACAGTAAACTAGATCCTCTTTGTTACCCAGCACCGCTTCAGTCGAGCGATTGACTTGCAAAACGAACATCACGCGCCACGGCTGCGTTCCCATTGTTAAGGACTGCAGACTTGATAAGCAGATTTACCTAACAAAAAACCTCACTCGTTCAACCAAAGCAAACTGAATCCGTTCACATTATCTGTGTTCACTGATACCGGACTTAAAGATATATTCTCGTCTCCAAGTAATTGACTTTGTAAAATACCTTTTGGCAAATATACATAACATACATATATGTATATGCATTTGAATTGCAATCCAGCAATATTGAACTGACTTAACTGTAACGCTTTCCAATTTACATTAACTACAGCTTATGAATCTTTTAGAATATTGGAACGAAAATCCTATTAAGTAAACAAACCCATAAACATGTTTTTTTACATTTTCATACTAAAAATAAGCATTTCGTGGAGACACATAAAGTTTCGTATGAAAGAACATCACGATTCGTTTATTACAAAGCCGCAAAAATTACACGACAAAGCCGCATACAAATTGTAATAAAACAAAGGCAAACAAAACGTTTCTATATACAAAAATATATATTTAAAAATTTGACAGTAATCTTTACATTAATCCATATGATTAGCTAAATGTTATCATTTTCTTCATAAATTTTTTACACAGAATTAGAAGGTTTCGACTTACTAATAAATATGTACCCACTACACTCAAATCAAAAAGAGCAAAACGGTAGAGCAAGTAGGTACTCAACCATTACCTTTTTGTTAATTTACCTAGGCCCTAAGTTCAATGTTTGTTATAAAATACGTTTTGTATAATTTGTGATCAGTTAGCCCAAAGTTATTTTATGTTAAAGCCGACTTAAATCTCATTAAGGGCAATAAAATTAAACAGTTCTCCGTTTCCTGCTGAAAATGAATTTGTATTCAACTTTAAGCATGCAAGCGATAAAAAGTACCACAGCAAATACATGAGTGCTTTGTTGGTGTTTTATAGCTATAGATACAAGGCTTCGGCGATCTGTGGTGAGGTAGCAGATTCCGGTCGGTCACCGAGAACGATTTATGGCGCGGCGCGGTCTGATCGGTACGAAACATAATTGTACAAATAAATCTACCTACCTATGACTGTAATGAGATTTTTTCACGTCATATATTATACAGTAATTGATAAAGAATTTTTGTATTTTGTATTATACGGTTACCTTTAAATTACCTGTTGTATATTGTTGTCAATATTTGTAGCTATTTCATTGAAGTCATAATCCTTTCTTTATACGCTCCTTTGGAGTGTTCTAAACTTTAGTGCATCATTATGCACAGATATAAAAAACGTGATCCATCGTTGTCCCTACCCGTAACCCAGCTGCTCGCAGTCACCACACCATTTTCGATTTATGGCCCACCTATATCGGTTAGCGTCCGAACTCATACATCATATTTGGAATTAATGTGCTTTTATACTTCCACAATATGAGCCTTTTGGCGACCGCGGTTATCTCAGTCCGATATTTGAGTTTTGACGGATGTAGTGCAAGGGATTTTTTCTTTGCTTATTTTCGTCTTCAATTATTCATTTAGAGAACCCTTTGGATCGGGTTTTCTGTCTAAAATGGAGTTAATTTACTTCAATTCAATCCTCGCATTGAAATCATTGATTAAAGCTAGTGCAAATATATATGTGTAAAAACACGTAGATAATTCATATTGATGCAACATTTCAATTAAGATATCCACTTACGTAGGCTGGTGATTGCACGAAGTTGATTCGGCCGAGGAAAACTTTGCGCTACGAAGTAATATTGTGAAAAGTGTTTTTCCTCATTAGAAGACCTTCCGGTCCAATAGCAGTAAGTAACGAGGGATACATCTCGTTAACGAATGTTAAGATACATGCCGCACTGGAACATTCGGAACGAGTAATTACGAATGGGATTTATGATGACAGAACAAAATTTTTTTATACAATGTTTTGAGTTTCTTAATGTACCAACAATCATAGAATAATTTTAAAATAAATGGGTGAGCAATATTTATATCCCATAAATCGTCTGAATAATTTTTGTTAAACCCTGAAGGAACAATGTTACATACTGAAAGGTCATTGAAATCAATGAGAACCCTAGAAATAGCAACACTGTGAATTAAGTAACGCTAAGATCGGTCGGCGATAAAGTAGAATAAGACGTGATCAGTACTTTATGATTATTGTTTAATAATAAAAGCGTAGTAAAATATCACAGTAGTGAATAATTAAATATTATAGAAAATTAATTCATTCTAAGTTATAAATAATACGAAGACTCCAAATCGCAATACTATTATTTTCATTATGCTGGTACTAGCAACAATGCGCTTAATTAAACAGGTTGCAAAAACGAGACATGCGCTCGAAAAGTATGTCAAATGTAACAAGGCTTCTACTTACGTTGGAGCATACTCTACACCGCGCCTTAAAACAATTACCATGTGCACTAATGAACGGACATTCCGCTTTTAAGCGAAGAACAATTTGCATCAGGATGTTGCAAATTTCAAAATGCTAAGACAATTGCAAAATGTCGCCTAACATGTGAATTGGTTTTACATAAAAGCTTTAACAATAATTAACGAATAAAACATAACATCCAGACAAGACCTGCACACCTTAGAGTTTTCTAAAATGTACCTACGAACTCTGCACATCCGCAGGTGCCCAGCGCGGTAGAACTTTGCCACCAACATTCTTATTACGAAGGGAAACTCGTGTCGAATAGTTAAATCATAGAAGCATAAATAAAAAAACGATACTTCATGTTTACGAATGCAGCAAAATAATTATTATATTCTGACGTATAATGTTATACACATTGATAATAACAATAATTTAAAATATTATTTTTTACTTACAAGGTACAAACTTTAATTATTAAAAATGATTGTAAATATTTTTATGATTATTAAATGTAATTTAGAATGGAATAACACGTTTCAAACATCGGTACTTAAATTAGACTGATTGATAACTGTTATTTTACGGTCAATTTAAATGTAAAGTAATCAAATATTAACTAATAGATCCGTTCAAACATAATCAATACAGTTTAATTGAACTCGAACCTTTAGAGTATTATTTGTTAACGAATATAATGTATATTGGTTGTCTGTGGTTTGCCAGTCCATAATTGCTCACTAAACACGCCGAATAGCCGTAATCTACATCGGTGTTGCAATAAAGCGACTGTAAACCTACAATAAACAGTGGTTAGGGCGAGTGAGACTGGGCGTGTTGTTTTTTGCCCTCCGGTTACATTCTCATGATTTATGCTCCGCCTGCCTCGAATATGATTACCCGTTACGTGTCGGAAGTACCCCTAATGGATATAAACGTCGTATTTAACTGGACGCCAAATAGCGTGTGGATTTTTGTAGACGTATCGCGATGTTCAAACGCCGCTGTATTATTTGGCCGTTTTGTACCCCGCTCGCCGACAAATTGCTTCGTTTAGAGCGCTCATTTCGTTCGCATGATTTGCTCAGCTCGACTTAACAGTGCAAGTCGTTTATAAGGGGTCAACTTGCGTTCCGCGTTCTTATTTGTTTTATACGCTTTCAGTTTTATTGTCAACCAACTAAAACTATTCACGGCTTTATTTTATTTTTTATACTCGAACTTTTACATTCACAATAATGTATTTCGCTTCACATATTACCGAGTGATAGCGTTTGTAGAGCTCATGAAGGTCCAAACACACATAGCGACGGGCATCAATATAAATGAAAGGAATTATCGGATTCCGCGAAGTAATAACAGCGAACATTGGACGATATTTCATTTCTGCTCTACGAGATTCTGAAAGACTTAGCTATAGTGTTGGTCAATTGAGATCGATCCCCATAATACTTAGCGAAGCACAAAATGGGGTAGGGAAGCCCCTAAACGATAGGCGAGCTCCTAATGTAAGAGCCAGAAGACCCCCACCAAGCCATCGAATTACGTGAAAGTTTGTGTGAAATTATTTGTTATGGCCAAAAACTAATGTCTTAATACATTAATTTAACGCTTTATGGAATTTACAGTTCTATAGCCAACGATGGCACAGGGATCATCTTAGCAACAAAGAATTAATCTGTAAACCTATATGTAGTAATCGGAAACTTTGATTGATTAATCGTTATCGACATATGTATTCGATATCTATTTTATCATACACTAGCCAGTCACAAAATTGACTTCCCGTCAGAGAGTCAATAATTAAAAATCTCGATAATCCCAAAAAAGTTATCAGTAATTTCAACATCTCTAAGTATATAATTATAGAGCAAAATACGCTTCAAGGCATTCTAACAGAACGTAAATATGAAACGACATATGAACTAAGTCTAATGTGAATGTTGTGGACAGTTTAAGAGGAGGTATTTAACGTGGAATTTGTCAACACTGATTTTCAACATAGTAAATTGCCATCAACCGTGAAAGCTTTGCTTATAACTAGCAGGTGATATAATGTCGCTCCGAAATATTTAATAAATATATTTCAAAATACGTAAAAATAGCCATCCTAGCAGACGGCAAATGCCTATTACATTTTGCAGAATAACATTTAAAATACACACCAAAGCTCTCGTGTCAGAAGAAATTGAATCACATGAATGAAATTTCACTTGCCCATATTAGTTAAACGCAGTAGTATTGTTGTTTTGTAAATGTTTTGGGATATTATCTCCCTATATTGTTATTAACTTCATGCTATTCAGTTAGTAATAGATCGTTCAAAATTAACATTTCGTATGTATTTTCACTACAGTTACTTTATTTTAACTCTTATGACACACTAACAGCAGCGTAAGTTTTTAATAAATATGTATACCTAAGTAAATGAGAATTGAATAATACTAGTTGCCTAAATAGCTTACCATTAATTTCAAAACTGCAAATGGGATCTGAAAACAAAAAACTTTTATCAAAAATCTTATTCGTTTTTCATTCAACATAAACGCATGTACGTGTTGACATTATTCTAAACGCGTAACTAAAATGTTAAAACTTAAAAAGACTGGTTCAAAAATATCACAAATTCAGTTTTAAATGCATTTTCTGTTTTCAAACCGTTGAAAGGTTCGTACACACTCAACGTTCTCCTGTCTACGGCAAGCGGCTAACCGGCTTACTGAAAATAAATGTTGTTTAATGTTGGAGAAATCTGGAAAATATTTTTACAACATGGCCGCTGTAACGAGCTTAGTGCGCTGTCTTATCGTATCGTGCTAATGGATAAAAGAATGGTCTAGACGGGAAATATGATGGTTGATACACGTAAAAGTCACTCGGTACAACAACAAAGATGTTATTGTGTTACAAATTTTGAAAAATGTTTAAAAAAAACTACTACGAAGTGTTAAACATGACAAGCATATTTCACAATAACAAACTATCCAAATTATTGCTAAGAAGAGTACCTACTAATGACATCATTTTCGTCAAAAGAATATTTCGTCACTTGTATTCTATAACGTTTCCTTCTCTTCCTATAACGTCCTCAATATGTAAGGGTGTCGTGCCCAGCAACACGGATTAATGACGACCTATATCCTAATAATGAATGTAGTTATCCGTTCCGAGTCCGAGTGTTTGTGCCCTCAGTTTTCTGTAGCCATACTCCGCGCGCGTAATAAATGCTGGTATGAAGCTCACATTCACAAGTATGGGCTTTAAATACACATTTGGGTTATGAAGGCAACAGAATATCAACTCTCTATTCGCACGTACTAAGTGCAATGGAATAACAGTACATTCAAAACATTCATAGTGTTGGCAAGCCTACCAGGCCGTGTTGCACACATGCATATTAAAAGGAATCGACACACTTCTATGATCCAGTAAAAGGAACACAATAGAATAGAACTATCAGCGACTTTATGTAGAACGGCGCTGGAAGAATCGTAATCTGAACTAATTTAAGAAATAACGAAACGAAATAAAACAAAAGGCATAAATATGATATAAACATACCTAACATTTTATAAATTCTACTTCTATTGGATATATAACTTTCACAAATATTTCAAATCAAATATTCCCCTGAAAGACTTACTAATGTGGTTTAGTCTGCATACACAACACGGTTGCTAGAATCAAACACAGTTGCTGGGATTCAAAGGTAGTGCTGTATCTGCCTAAAACAGGGGCGACTAATCGGATCTATGCGCTGCGTCGCGACACGCGCTCCGCTGATCAGAGCTAAACAGTAATTGAATTAAACACAATACAATTACAGACACACCGTCTATAATAACAGAGTATAATTTGTATATTCCTTGTCTTAATCGAATCGCTATAGCCATGACGCGGTTGTAGGTCGCAGAGGATCTGTTCGGATCGGTTAATATCTTGAGTAAACCATAATAATAATTGAGATAATTTCACACACGACTGCCTGATTACAAATTACATTATTTATTGTGTGTGTTATCGTATGGCAATCACACAGCTGACAAACATACATTATATTTATATGAATATTATTTATTAAATCCAGACAGAAAAAACAAAATCATGTCCTTCTAATATTTAATGATTCAAGAAGATCCTTGCTTCCTTGAATTGCGAAGAGAGTCCACAGTCAGCAGTGAAACAGACAAAGGGGCTACGTCCAATTTGGATTATGTTTAATTTCGATTATGTCACGGCCTTTATTTAGGATGAATTTAATAGCGGTCACTAAGACAAAGCTGAATCCTATAGGCATTACACCTCTATACCACCTGCTAGCAAAGGCTGAGCCGTGGTATTGTTAATCTATTTCAATAGATACTTTGGGAAACGTTAGCAGTAATCGGATTGCCGCATCGACACGCGATCGCCCACTAACATTAATAGAATCAAGCACAATGCAATTATAGACAACGCTGTTTATGCTAACATTGTCATTCGCCCATTACGTTTGATTGGTTAATGTATTTAGTTCTGCTGATCCAAACGATCGTAATTGATAGTAAAGGGCATTTGCGCTGACGGCTCAAATGTAAAATAGCATACCTACAAAATGCTCGTGTGTTTGTGAGAACAGCGTCCACATAGGTGTATATTACTTGAAAGACTGTTAATGATTTTTAAATATTAATGTACCTTACTGGTTTGCAGAATTTGTAAGTTTGAAAGTCGCTCAAATTAAATAATCACTATAGATCAGGGCCAACTAAAGCCGACATTGTCTCTATATAGCAAACTAGGGATTCGAATCCTTGGTACTCAGAATGGGCGATTGAAATCTAATCTACTAAGTTACCTACTGATACCAGCATGAAAGGTGCAGCAACTCATTTCATGAAATTTTATTACTTGTATATAAATTTTCATGTACATCATTGAATAATATAAAAAATAATAATCAACCAAACGTATAATAAACTTAGGATCCTCTATAATTATAAACTTCCCATGAAATAAGTAATTAAATCATATTATCTCGACATTTTCATTAATACATTTTTCATAGGAAAGTGAATTTCACATGATAAAAATATTGTAACGGTAATGAGACTTTAATGATGCAAACCCGATATTAACAGATGGTGCTATGAAGAACTGATCTCATATCTCGCAGTGTAAAGAAAAATGGGAGTTTGCAGTATTTGATTAGCAATAACTTACAACAAAGTGTGTATAATGTTATAATGTACATTTTATGCGAAATACCGAACAAAGCAGAGCGGCCACAAATTCGCTTACATCTCACGAAAGTTCTCCATTACTCGGATCGCACAAGGCGCACTATATCAACAACTTTTAAAACGTGCCCTGTTGTAACCTCAGCTTGCTTTGAACGTATTCTGAAGGAGAAATTTGATTAGTTACAATATATACTACTAAGTTTTCACCCACAATAATAGTGGTATATCTTTGTACTCTGATTATTATTTAGCTGTAATTGGTATTTGAATTAACTCCGTTTGAATTTTCGTTATTTAATTAAAACACTCCACCATTTCTTATAATTTAGTTTATACTGTACTAATTTCACTAATGTAAATACTTATAATATAATAAAGTCTACCTAATTGCATTTGGAATGAATTTGTTACTTTTCTGACGTCTATTTCATTTTAATGTCTTAATTAATAAAATAATATATAATATCTTAGGACAATTCCACACACGGCTGTCTGATTCCAAATTAGGCAATTTATTGCCTGTG
>DWQT01002230.1:0-14602 GCA_018244895.1 Myscelus amystis hages | reverse complement strand
ATATTTGGCAGTAATAATAATTTAGTAATGAGGTTAAAAAACGTCTTAAACCAAAAATTTAAAATGAAAGATCTAGGGTTGGTGACTGATTTCTTAGGTATATCTATCACACAGAATTTAGAAACAGGTGTTACTGAATTGAGTCAAAGAAAATACTTAGAGAGTGTTCTTAATAGGTTTAACATGCAAGACTGTAAGCCTATATCTACACCAATAGATAAAAATGTAAATGTGAAGATTTTTGAAAGTCATAATACTGTTGACAAAAATGTTGAAATGCTATGTAGACAAATAATAGGGTGTCTCATGTATGCTGTGTCGGGTACTAGGCCTGACTTATGTTTTACTGTTTCGCTATTGAGTAGATATCAAAAATGTGCAAATAATATGCTATTGGCCGCTTTAAAAAGAGTATTGCGTTATGTCAAACAGACAATAGACTATAAGTTAACATATAAGTGTAGTGATGATATCTTGAAAGGTTATTGTGATGCAGACTGGGCAGGAGACCTTAATGACAGAAAGTCAACAACCGGTTATTTGTTCACATTTGCTAATTGTTTAATTTCATGGAGTTCTAAGAAACAGGTTTCTGTGAGTTTGTCCTCAACAGAGTCGGAATATATAGCAATTAGTATGGCAGCTAGTGAAGCCTGCTGGCTTGTGAATCTACTAAATGATTTTAAAATAATTAATATATTGCCAGTTCATATTTACTCCGACAATCAGTCTGCCATATCTGTTGCTTGTACTGATACAGTTAAACGACTAAAACATGTTGATATTCGTTATCATTTTATAAAAGATTTGATTAAAAATGAAAAGCTATTTTTAAAATATATTAAAACAAATGAACAGCCTGCAGATATGCTTACAAAGGCTTTAAATAAAGAATTGTTAAAATACTTCTCAGAAATATGTGGTATTAGTACATAACTAGAAAGGTTTTGTTTTATTTTTTTTGTTTAGTTGTGGTGAAGTTACATTGAGTGGGGGTGTAGAGTTGGTACAATGTAACCACATCTTATTTTTAATGTAAGTTGGCAACACTGTCTTCTTTTTCGTATAGTAGACAATAAGTTTTGGTGTTTCAATAAATACATTTCGTTAAAGTATATCTCTCATTTATCTGCTTCAGTAATATAGCATATATGTACGTAGAGTAATATAGCATGCACCAGGACGAGGGATCTTTTCTGCAGCTCAGCAGTAAATATAAAATGAGTTGCAACTAAGTATAGTCTTTTACAATTTTGTCTGTTGTAGTTCTAGGAACATTGTTTGGGTCGACCTGAACCGATTAAATTCTTCGATTCCCTTCTTCTCTGACAGAGCTTCGTACCCCTCCCCGCTCCTTACCCCCTTTATCGGTTAAAGACAATCATAGCCACAAACTCCGAATGAATCTGCTAAGAACTAGAGTCACCAGCAAAGGTCAATTTCGGAATAAATCCCTTACATCTTGAGCGCTGGTATAGTGCAATAGTGCCATAGGGTGGGTGAGCGGCACCCGGCAGGAGTACGCCGCCGCGCTGCAGCCCGCGACCCGAGCGCCCAGCATCAGCTTGGCCTCGGCCTCCGCGGCGCCCACGCGCACCATCACCCAAGCCGCGCCCTCCACTATCGCCAGCCGACGTTCCATCGTCGATTGGGCGGAAGCTATGCAAACATGCAATTCACAAGAAACGATTAAATCAAATTCGAACCCAAATTGTTTTCTTCATAAAAAGATACACCTATACAAACAATGAAAGTAATGTTTTTGTCATCGTACTTCGGCTTTGCACGGCCTTAAGTATATAGTAGAACGAGAGAAAAAAGCCGGCGAAAAAATACTTCTAGCAATTATCAATGTGATTGCCTTTAAAGACCGTTGTCAATAAGATCCTCCATCCATAGGAACTGCGTAAGTTTGAGCATATTTATACAGCGGAGCATCCAATAACATAAATTACAAAGATCCAGTAATAAAATGTCAAGTCCAGCGATATCTTTGCTATCCAAAGAACCAGTAAACCGCATTTACGAGCTCATTCTGTTATAGACTTTACGGCTTTCCTCTATCAGCCAATCGTAATGTAATTGGCGGGAATTAGTAGAGTTATGCGTATTTTTAGAATAGTGCGGAGTTAGCCTAAGTTATTAGTTGAAAACGAAGCATGTGGAATGTGCCTAAGAATAATTATAAAATAATAATGACAGTATAAGCCGAAACAAAGTACGAGTAATTTTTCAATGAAATTTTCAAAAGATTCAACAGCTAGTAAAAGAGGTGTACAAAGTAAATTCTATATACACGTATGTATGTGTGTACATGTATATAAATTAGTTCGGAATTTTGGTTCGCTCAAAAGTTCCCTACAGTATCGACGAACGCGTGGTGCAGGCTTGGAGGTGAACGACCCCAAAGTGTCGCCACCAATTGATCAGTACGAAACGTGACATCCACTCCCTTCAATTATTTGGAATACTGTTATATCATTATCGTTGAAGATACGAGTATATATTTTAGTTTTCGTGGCTTTGCACGCGTGGAACTTAGAAAGGATTTTATTTACATAAAACCACCTATTTCGCAATCCCAAAGCTTATATTAAAATGTTATTTCTTTATAAAATTAGAACAGAAATACAGATTAGAATAGATTAGTGTTTACTTGAATCTTCTTTACCTATGATGTTTGAAGACAGTGTGAACTGAATGTGAATCAAATTGTGCACATCTGTAGAAATAATCTATACTAATAATATAAAGCTGAAGAGTTTGTTTGGTTGTTTGATTGTACGAACGCGCAAATCTCAGGAAATATTGGTCCGATTTGAAAAATTCTTTCAGTGCTAGATAGGTCATTTATCGAGGAAGGCTATATGCTATATAACATCACGCTAAGATGAATAGGAGAGGAGCAGCAATAAAAAATATTGCGACAACGGCAAAATCATTTATGTGACAAAGCATCGTTTGCGAGGACGGCTAATGAAATAATAATGTGTTTATGTTAAAATGGATACAAGTAATGGCAACTTACTCCTCTCCAAGTAGCAGTAGGTGTAGGGGCGGGCGCGGGGCGCGGCGCGCGCGCACACCGCGCGGGAGGCGCCGCCGCCCCGCGCCTGCGCCCCCCGCGCCACCAGCTCCACCCAGCGCTCCACTATTTTATCCCTACATTTGAAGACAATGACACTATAATCAGAGACACGTACCTATAATCAAACCTCAAGAATGCTTTTTTTATGAAATAGCGTTGCATTTAACTAACTATTGTATAAGGAGTGATAGCCTAGTGGTTTGAAATTCAGCCTCTCAGGCCGGGCGCTCTGGGTTCGATCCTGTTACGTGCGTTTTATAATTAAAATTTGAATATCGGTCGCGGAGAAGGAAAACATCGTGAGGAAGCCTGCACACCTACGATATGTAATGTAAGATATGTTATAAAGTACATACATGTTATGTATTTAAATTTTTCCGAGATGTGTGAAGTCTACCAATCCGCACTTGGTGATGTGGTGGACTATGGCCTAAATCCCACACCATGCGAGGAGATTCGTTCCAGCAGTGGATCAATAAAAAGGGTTAAAAAACCTATTCCTAATCAACTAACCTGCATAGATAACCGGACGGCGTGAGAAACTCCGCCCACTTGTCCGCTTCCCGGCCCGACAGCCGTATCTTCCCGAAGCCCACGGGCCCGTCCTGCAGGAGGCAGTCCTCCCGGCTCCCGTTCAGGGTCGGCAGGGAGTCCAACGTCACCAAGTACTCCAGGGAGCGGGAACGCATCTGGGAATATCTTGAACACTTATTGCCGTTATCCAGAATACTAGAAGTAATGATAATTTGGACAACACTGTTAACACAGACACATTTTACAGGACAGAGATATTTGGCACTCGGTGCTTTCTGCCTACCCCGTTAGGGACCTGGCGTGAAGGTTATGTATGTATGTATTTATTATTACTAGGTTAAATTGTTCAGTCTTCTAAACGTCAAGATTAACATACAAGTTACGTATCATACGAAATGCATAGCATCAAAGTTTCATTTAGCATTGAATACGTTACCATTTGTATACATATCGATCGTGGCTAAATGTTCGGGTTCCGGTTGCAAAAACTTGCAGGTTTCATTTTCGTTAGGCCTAGGCTCAAGTTTCCCCGAGTTCACGCCGACCGCGAGGTCAGGCTGCGTTTTGGCGACACGACAACGCCGCCTTGCGAAAGTCACGCTCGCTCTAATCACATTCGGCGGCAAAAACTGAGAAAACGCCGCGTGACGAAACATTGACAAAAAAACATTTTTTTCTATTGGTTTTTGTTTTTCGGTTTTCACCAGCATTACCAGGTTCCATGCGGCTTGAAGCGTGTAAGGCGTTCGATTGGCGAATTATTTATCAATTTATTCGGGATTGTTTTACTTTAGGCTCTAAGCTACAATACGAATCTGATACGTGAAATACGCTGGGAAATTATAATTCATAGTAATCGCGCTTCGGGAAAGAGGATAAGAAGTCAAAACTACCAAGTGTAGGAAATTAGTTGCGTTTATTTTTTTTTCATGTGTAATAGACTTGCATTTTAATTACGTGCTCATCTGGCGCACTGGACTCTCCACAAAAAAAACTCACTTTTTGTATCAGATATGTACCCGTTGTTACTAAATAGATAAAATCAACAACAAGTCGTTATCAATGACAATCGGTAAAGGAAACGAATGTCGCACAAATTGCAAAAGAAGTAGCTACATTATCACCAACTCTATACGTATGTATAAAAAGGTTGACAATTTCAATTTGTATCGAACAGTGAAAGGTTGCAGCGGTATGCGGCCTCAGTTCTTTTTAGTTATGAAGTAATCAAGTAGCTATTCAAGTGCCTTTTAAAAGTGTCAAGTTGGATATCGCGATATGTTGGAATAAAAATATTTATGTAATTGTTACTACTTTATTATACGATCCTATCATTTTTATATTTCGACTCATAATATTTTTCTGTAATCGCAATCGGTTCTTAAGTTTTACTGTTGCGTAAATGTTTTTATGCGAAATATTAAACGACCGTTTGTACCGTTCTGTGGTCTATACAACACAGTTACATTAACTATGCATTTATTCAATTAAATTATCAACAATCATTATGATATAATTAAATTAATGACCAGTCAATATAAGTGAATAATTAATATAAACTCTAGTTGGCCTACACATTAATGACGAAATTTCAACGAAATATTGATGCATAGTAGGCAGTGGTATATCTGAACTAATGATTGTAAAACGGTGATGGTATTTCCACAATATACGGATTATAACATGATAATTCTATAATATGACGCTGTTTTGTTAACACTACTCATTAACGTATTATGTGAACGAGGCATCGGTTCGCCCGATTTCTTAAAAAAAAAAAGGTACACAAACTCCACTTTCGCCGATATCCATACGAAATTACGAACCCTACAAGATTATGGATTACGTAAAAACCCGTTGACATTGGAAAGTCTTAAATTATCGACAATGCAAGCCCAGCGTCTAGTACTAATTGCTTACTACTTGTGTGACAACTTTCAATTTACGCTTCTGGTCAACCTGCATATCATTTTATGCAGCAACTAGATTTTATCACACTAATATTATCAAATAAAAGCAAAGGATTGAATTGGAAATATCATTATTGACTTTCTATATAGTTAGCTACGTTCTATTAGAGTTAAAATTATGCCATTAAACTTCCAACAATGAAATTCGTATTGTTCCTGTTCACGCGTATTTGTAACGCCAATTAATATGCTCACCTTAAGGTCAAGCCGTCGATACTTAGATAATAATAATTCACATCAAATAGATGAGTACTTAATGTACCAAGGTCTGTTCTTTCACTGCGCGAGGTCATAAGAACCTGTGAGAAAACTTCTTGATTTATTTTATTGTTTTCAGTTTTTGAATCAAGATTTTGAATTGTCTCATAAATTAGTAATGCCCTGATTTAGTGATGTGTTACATAAATGTAAATGGCCTTTTTTGATATGACTTGCATCGTCAAGGCGAAATTATTAAAACTTACATTTAGTCTCTCTTGGTGTACCAGGCGTTACTCTCGATAGTTTATTTCCTACGTCCTAATTTTATATATTAATTAACAAAACTATGATAAAAATCCTTACATTAAATTTTAACATACCGGGCACCTATTAAGTCTAAAATTGTTTCCACTTTGATCTTAAACCTAACCATTTCCTTAATTTTATTTGCAATACACAGTACAAAAGTAACAGGCGAACAAACCAAATACCGAGTTTCATTGAATATGCATTTCTGCGTCGCATCTGGACTGGTATTATGATTTATATTGTGCCGTAAGTTACCATGTTTGGTTATCGTTCAGGATTTTAAACAGATGCAATTTTAAAGCGAATATCCCTTTACGAGCGACCGAACTGACTTTACTGCTCGCGAACTTTCCTACTCGTAAAAACTGACTTAAAGCGAGCGTGGACGGATAGTGTTATATAGTAACAATCTAATTTAAACCTAAAATACTCGAGCATACGATTGTAAATTAAATAACGAAATAATATCATAAAAAATATGGTTACGAGATTTCTTATTACGTTGAATCACATAGAGGTGATTTTTGGTTATATAAGGCGGTTATCATGAATCAGCGAAAAAATCAGTATATTTTAACATGATGTTCATACTCGTCAGTTAAACTCACCAATGGATCACCGGTTTAAGTTAACATGAACGGTTGCTGATTTAAAGCCATTGTACGACTTCTCTTGTTAGCTTATTAACATTGAATCTTCCGATGGCTGTGGTCATTGCATTTGAATGTTAATCTAAATAACATTTAAAACCAATACACTATTCATAGCGGTTAACAGAATTATACTATTTAACGCAAACATACCTATAAAAGTATTAGATTTGTTTGAAGACAGATATTTGTTTTGTGCGGTAGCATTGTTAATACCTTCATGTATTTTGAAGGTAATAAATAGGGTGAGATGTTTTTACTTTGTGAATTCTTTTAAATTAGAATACAATTGGATATACTATACGTTTTCATATATATAAACAATGGAAGCGTACCATACTTCCACCTTCCTTTTCTTTTTATTTTCATATGCACAAATATATATGCAAATGTAAATTAAGATAAACCGAAAGTATTTATATACGCGTTTTATTTCAGAAATATATCAATAACAACTTGTAGAACAAAAATTTGCAAAGCCTCGAACCCAAAACCTGTTACGCAGTACCACTGCGACTGTGTCGCAAAGATGCAATTTCGGCACATGTTTGACAGCGCATTTCATTGCATCACTTTATCGAATGCAAATCGAGTTCCGCATGCACAGTAGAAGACCTAAATGCATATAATATATTTGTACCATTACCTACTGATACGGTGTAAACGGTGACTAATCTCTTTTTACAGCATACACTGTTAATAGAAACGCCGAACAATGCTCTCGAATGCTCTTATCTCGTACTGTGAAAGTTATTCTTCTCAATAAATGCATTTGAGGCAGACCAAATTAATCCTTTCTAGTCGTGACGGTGTAAAATAGACTATAGCCTCTTTTATTTATAATTTATTGCGTGTTTAAATATCAATACTTATACCGGTGAAGGAAAAGATCTTTTGCTTCCCAACCAAGATGAAAACATGAAATAATAAAAGAGTTTAAAAAAGTATTATGTGTAACCGATATTAGGTACCGATATCATTTTTAAATGTGAAATCTGGCAGACCAGATTGTAACCGATTACATAATGACCATTCAGCAAAAAACCAATTTAACTGTCAATATGTGTAACATAGCGTTTCGTATATGCAATATAATGTTAGAAGATTTTAGAAATTTATTTGAAAAAGTAGCGAAATTTAAAATAAATTGAGCAACTAGTACAATTAACGGACAAAACCGGTGGGTCTTTATTAATTGTTGCTAATAGACTAGAACTCAGGATGCAATTGACACTATATTTACAATTAAAAATTTCACAACGTTCAATAATTACACTCGTTTAAAGCTATTGCAATTAAAACGAACAAGACCGTAAATCCTCTATCGTTAAACTCGACGACAATTTCATTACATTACCATGTTTTCGCTATTTATATTCTGCAACAAATTGTCGGATTCGAACTCTTAGCTGGAGGGCGGTCTGGTACAAATGGACAGCTACCCAGCGACCGTGGAAGCCGCCACGCCCACAGCCCGCCACAACTACGATGGAATAAATAAGCAATAAACCGTGAAATATTTACTAACACTCCGCCAACGTTGGTTCTTTATCCATTGCGAGTAAGCAAATGTAATTGAATATTTTACAATGCAAAACGTACATTTAGGAGAATATGAAGTAAACAAGTTTGTAATTGTAAGCGTTCTATTGTACACTCGTACTACTGTGTTGTTGGTAGCTTAATAAAGCCGTCACACGAAGTACGTAATAAAACGAAGAAATGATTCCGCTATCTGCTATTGAATGAGCAAATTTTATGATATAGTCACTAATAAACCTAATGAGTTTTACAGAATACTCCAAAGTTTATTATTTGCCAGCTGAAAGCTACGACAAATCAGCTATTCGATAACTTTGCAGCTAGCCGTAAGTTTATAGACTCTGTTGTAAAGAACAATTAAAAGCAACAGTATATAGGTAGTCAAATAATAACAATATCTTAGGATAATTCCACATACAACGTCTGTTAAGTGCCTGTGACATGGAAGCCATTATAATGATAATCTAAACACTAATTTATTTGAGTTTATGACAATAAATCATTGTGCTATTATTGATGAACCAAGAAAAATCGATATTACACTCAAAATAAATGTTGGCTCTTGAAAGCATGTAACGTTACAAGTATTCAGAATTGAACTCTTGCAATATTTCTAATATTATTAAACGCCCGCTAGTGTTCATTCGATCGGGGTAGGTTATCTAATTAAAAGCCTTTTTTTCTGAGCCACTAAATTGAGAGGTGACGGGCCGGACATAATGCGTTTTGACTGCATGACAGCGGCTAGGCCTCGGACGAATTTCATCGTGTCCAATTTGTGAGATATAAATCTACATATAATGAGCGCGTGTAATGATACGCTACTAAGCAGTTCATTAAACTTCCACTTCACTGCACTAAACTTCCCGAGAACAGCAGTAGGTACCTAAGGGTGGCAGGAAATCGCATTGTTAGAATGTCGACAATTTACAAACGCTTATAAACAAATGAACGCTAATCGCATCTCACGAAGAAAGTGCATGCAGAGATGGTATGCTTAAGAAAAATATTGTTTTATTAGTTTAAGAATATTACTCTGTTGTAACGTGTATTTTATCTTTTATCTTTAACAACTTGACTTGCTTTTTCTACATGTAACACTTCATACATACACGCAGGATAAAAAGATTTCTTACTTCCCGATAATCTACTATAGTACCTATTTGGTTATATGACCTATTTATGTTTTACATTGTACCTATTGTGCGTACGTAGTATTGGTGACATCGCAACTATCATAAATTAGTTATCAGTGACTTTTCGTGTCCAATAAAAAATTCTGATTCTGAAATAACGCGTTTCACTGATTTCAATACATACCGACACGCATTGAAATGAGCTTTGTAAGAAGAGTTCAAAGGGGACGGCGTATCAAATCGCAAATTGATTCATTAAATATTTGATTAACTCCGTATAGATACCCCGTTTCGATATGCAAAGCGCGACACGATATCTCCGAGCGGATAAGCCGGATTTGCATGTACACGGCCGCATAACCGTATGTTACTGTACGCTGTATCCTTACCGGTAACGAAGACCTACTTGTCAGTGACGTCACGATTCACACACGCTGGTAGCTGCACGCTTATATTCTAATTGTTTTAAAACAAACAATCAACATTGTACCGGTATCGTTGCTGAATGTAGCAATGCTTGTGGTTCAGTTGAAAAGAAAATAGTGAAATCGATTAATAAAAAAATATCGCTAAATCTACAGAAAACATAGCAATTCTAATAACAAATTAGACAAAGCGTGAACTATAGAAACAAGACAGCTTATAAATATACACACAAATATTTGTCCCAGTTGGGAACCGAGCCTATAATCTTAGCACCGAAATCAGGAATATTAATCGATGCGAGTCAATAATAATACTTACTATCGATTTTATTAAAGTCAATAAGTAAAACGATGGCCGACGTATGGCGACACTCCGAACGTTCTTGCAATTAATGAAACATTGACCAACCCGACACAAATTGATAACGCTACTGAAGTACGAAACATTCAAACCACTGTTTGGTCAGATTTTCGATGCGGGCAACGCGTTCCGCTAATTGGTCCAATTCGCAGACCGTTTGACCACCGCTGCAAGACAATAGTATCACCCGATCTCGATTACGCAATAGTAAAAATTCGTGATTATAATGTTTTCTCAGAGAACGGAATGTCACGGAGTCACGTTCAAGTCGAAAACGACATTACCATTGTTCGCTTGTTGACAATAACTATGAATATGATGCATTTTACAATCAAAAGTGATATTGCTATAAATACAATATCATTTGTCCAGCGCGGCCCAGTGACTGATTTTGAAATAGAACCATGTTAAGCCAATAGCCATCTTATTATAAAATACATAAGGGACTAAATTAATTCACGTATGTCCATGAACGTCTCTACATTTTTGGAGCCACATTTCAAAAGTAGATAACAAGACAAAAGCAGAAGAAAACGGCACGGAAGGTTATAAATAAAAACGGTAATATTTCTAGAACTGTACATGCAGGTCGAAATAAATCATCGTCTATCAGTGTCATTGACGCTTAAGAAACAGTAACAAAAAGCAACAAATTTAGAATAATACAAATTAAGAAGCATTGTGCATCAAAGAATCACGGGGCATGTAACTATCAATCACGTGTAACACAATAGGTCACGAAAACGTAAGGTCACATTGAGAACTAATAAATGCAAATGCAGTTCGGAGAATTGATTTGAAATTCGATTTTAACAAGAGAGAGAAAACAATTCCACGAGATAATAACACATTTTGGCTAACACAATTTATGGTTGAGGAAATTTATATTTCGATTTCTAGCCGAAAATAATGATACATGGTATTTGGTATGTAAAAACCGAGTATTAAATGAGTAATAGAAAATCATTAATACATTACTAATATCAGGCAGCAAAGGGATTTTTTAAATATAATTCTTTTCCATTGTTAAGTGCTGCTAAAGCAATGAACTGTTTTAAAATATGTTGACCGGTGATAAAACCAACAATAAGTTGAAACCCGAGTAATAACGAACAATAAGGAAATAAGCAAATCTACGCGAAACTCGTGATATAACAGAAATAGAACGAACGTTTTTGTTCAGATTGATGAAACTGTTCAGAAACTAGGATTACCACGATCAAAAAGTAATGGCAATAAAACAGCGGCACGTGATTTAATAACAAAACGAAGAGAAGCATTTAAGGAATTAGATAACAAGGCTTTTTTTCGGTTCCGTTATTTTTGTTTAATTGGTCATTGGGGTCAAGACGGAGATAAACATTTAGACATCATTGAATTATATTACATAACAACGACAGCACGAATTATATTGGGTGGAACCTTTTGTGATTGTATTGACATTCCACGCTCATAGCTGTCCAAAAAAATTTTTGGAAATAACACAAAAGGGAGCCCTCACAAGCATAACACGTAACAAACATTTGACAAAAGACGACTTCTATTTAGTTTCGGTATCACAGTTGGCTTTGTAACGTCAGAACAACCGCTAGTACCTCATTACCATAACAAAAGCGTATATAATATCATATCTGCACTGAATCCACATCCGTGTAAAGAGATTCATACTAAAACACCATTATGTTCGGCGATACCGTAATACTGGAGCGCCGCAGCCGAGCCGGTGCAGTAGCGAAACGTGAACGATAATTTAGCGATAGAACTTCGAACGGTACCTGAGCTGCGATCAGTTTACGTATAGCTTATCTGGAATCGCCACGAATGGAATTTAGTGACTAAGGATCGAGAGATCCGAGTCCCCACGACAGGGTTATCGATTCTGGAATTCCGGGAATCCCCGTGGGGCAATGTGCATTACATTTAGCAAAATGTATTATTAATACCGTAATAGTAAATTCAATTCATTTCAATGGTGTACAATGACGAATTCCTTAGGTACGTTAATTCCTAATTTCTTTAGGTACGTTAAGCCAATATACCACCACATGAAGACCCTATTAGGTTCGCAGAAAGCATCGAGTGCCAAATATATCTGCCCTTACAATGCTTCTTCTACATTCATCAGACTCTTCATGCCACACGCCAGTTTGGAACTTTTAAAGTCAAGGTAGGAATCGACATCTACATCCATTGACACTCGCATTGTATATCTGTTTTTTTTTTTCATTATTTTAATACCAAACTGGCAACTGCTAACAATAGTAGTAAATTATAAAATGTCAAATACAGTTAGGGACTGCAAAAAAAAAACAAACAACTCTTTACGTAGTAATAAAAAAGGTAACTTCTCCGTTCCACTTCAACTCCACGGTTAATTTATTTATTTATTTAACGAACTGATAACCCTAGTCATCCGACGCTCAAGGCTCGGTTGCTTTAATAGAGTTATTTTCTTAGCCAAATAATGATAGCTTATTATGCTAACATTCCGTCATAAGATTAGCGAGATTACCCATGGTTATATACGAGGTGTAAACTCCGCGAAGTTATATAAAATTACCAATAGGTATGTGCAAAATGTTAGATCACTACATCGTTATGGACCGTTTATTCTTCATCAAACTGCAGGATGCTATAAATATGCAACCGCTACGTATTTTGTACGAAAACATTAAGTGTATTAGCCATCAAAAAACATGCACATACAAACGAGTAATACCTGTGTGATGGATCACTTTAAAGCAAAAAATGAATTCTACAATCAAACTTTTGACATTTCCAATTATGCAAATCGAATTTTACATGCAACGACTACTTAAACACATCAAAACTTCCAAAACACATATATCAAACGCCTATTTTAAAAATTACAGCTCCATGACAGTGAGGAGACGCATAAAAAATCATAATTGTCTACAGACGATAGTAAATAAATTATGACAACACTCGTACGTGCCCAAAACGGACATCGAACTCGTTGCTAGCGGTTATCGTGTTTACAGAACAGGTTGGAACCAAATTTGGGACGGCGGCGACCCGTCCGACCACTCACAACAAGCATGTCTCTATATTTAATGATCCTATATACGACGTACATTTATCTCTAGAGATTGAAAAGTACAAAAACACAAATACTAGGCTTAAACGGTCGCCGAGTAGCAAGTAAAGATGAAGTCATCAATTGAAAAGGTTAAAAGCTAAGATATATAGACACACACACAAATACATGAACAAGCACAGAAAACACACAAATATATGTATTGGCCATGAATATATAAATACATAAATCTATAGTAATTTGATAATGTTTCATAAATATGTCCCTACTAAAGCTTCTCATGCATATAGAACCATAAAACGCCGAATGTTTATCATACATTTAAAAAATATTAACCCAAATATATTAATTTCAATGCATGCTTAACGATTCATAAAATATTTGGAAATCTTCCCAAGGTTACTAATTAGATCAGAGCCAAGTGAAAAGATGGTTGAAATTTGTTTTTTGTGCCTAAATATTATTTTCAATCTATACAATGAATTGATAAGCTTGAATAAAGTAATTTCATGCGTCTAAATTGTGCGACAGTAATAAAACATTGCATGAAAAGAATGACAAAAACCATTACAAAAAAATTATTTTACCAAATTTATAAAACGTTTGTTATTCAAGGTCTTTGTTATCTTAAAATAAATTTGAAACTTATTATAAAATGGAGAGAAATATTTTTTACGTATCACTTTCATCAATTTTATCACAATTTATATGCAAGCTATTATATCTGAACATATTATTATGATTCTCGAATAGCTTGAACATTTGATACATGATAGTCATTACTACTTTATTTTAATTAATAAATCGTTGGAACGAATAGCTGATGCGCCGCGGCTCTAGCGGGAATACGAACATCATAAACTGGTAACGGTAGATTGTCCGTTCATTCCATAGCAAATAGAAATAAAACCAAAATCTTAGATGTACCTACAGATAAATCTTGTTCGGCACAATACGCAAAAAATATCAAGGTGTTGTTTTCGTAAGCGATGTTTTCAGTTTCTTTTTTTTATGTAATTGTCTTCATTGTAAGCAAAAAACTATAAAAATGGATCATCCAACAAAGCTCGGACCCGTTTTTTTGTACATTACATCAAAATTAAGTCAACATAGTTGAACTAGAAAAAAGCCCGCGTCACTGCAACACCAAGTGTTTATCTAAACAAATTAAATGTAAAAGAATCGAGATAACTCACTATTTATAATATGTATGTATATTTATATAATCACACCTATTTCTCTATTTACATATATATAGTACACTAAATTATGATCTCATTATGGCCTTTCCACTCCTAGGTCTGCTTGAAAAGATCTCTTTGGGAGAT
>DWQT01002229.1:0-14603 GCA_018244895.1 Myscelus amystis hages | reverse complement strand
TTTGTAGTGTAGTGTACTTTGCTGATTTTTACAGAGCGACATAATCACATTGTGGTTAAGCTCTTTAATAAAGAAATAAAAAAAAAAAAGTGTCGGTTATAATTGCATAATACTATGTTCTTTCAGTTTTACTTCAAGTTATACGTTATGATAATATATTATAATATTGCATGAATACTTATAATAACACTTTGATTCAGTATTTTATTATATAGTAAATATTTGATTCAGTATTTTATTATTATATAGTATTTTCTTATATGGATAAGGTTATGGATTTTTTCGGTAAGAGAGAGTTATTTAAACTTTAGGGCCTAATATATGTATGTATATATTTATGTATCTTCAGGACCAGCACTAAAATTTTGGCTGATGGAATTTACTCACAAATTTTCACGTGACGGTCGACCTTCACTGGCGGGTCTGGATAATAGGAGCACAATTTGAAACCAGTTCTCACCGCGATAAAAAACGGTCGAATGGAAACAAGGCGTCTTCCACTGTGAATCTTTGTTCTTTGTTAGTGTTTATGTAACATATAGCTAACAAATAAATTCACCTGATAAAGCTGAACAATAATGCGTTTTAATGAAAATCGTTTTTCCTTTTAGTCATCTCGAGTTAAGACTTAAACTTAACATGAACTTTATTTAATATGAATTAAATTGCATGGATTTCTGTTTCATTTGCGATACTATAGGTGTTGCAGGCAATTGAAGAGACAAAGCAAATATTAATCTCATAATTGCAGCATCGCAAGTCGAGTAATACTCGGAGATAAGTTCAAGGTCGCGTTGCAAAATGGATGTTGCATGTTGCGTGCCAGCGCTCGACGTCGCCGTCGGCCGCGTCGCTCGCCGACAGTTCCGAGAAAACGTCGTTAAACTCACGTATTTTTGGTAGCAACATAATTCCTGTAATTTCCACTGAAATTATAATAATTAGCTCCATTTATACGATACTAACAAACAAATAAACCGCTCGGAACACATCGCCCCGGGCCCGAGCGGTCGGTCTCTTTGCTCCGTTTTCTAATTGTCCAATTTACGCGTACGGTCACATCCAGTGTGTATTCTCGGATTGATGCGCCCCACATTTGACTGAATCTATTATTATTGCAGCGTCAATTGACTCGGCATCGAGCGCCCACTTACACTGGACAAATTGAGGCGTGTTAATGACCTAGGCAATTTTTCTTCGAATATGAAAACATAATAAAGAGTTGACGAACAATAATAACACAACGCGGTGACACATGTCGATACAATGCAGCGGGCGCAATTAGCCGACGCTTCATCCGCTGCGCCGGCACCGGGCCGCCGATGGCGTGGAACTGCTTTCAAAACATGTGGCTTTGTAATTTTCTTTAGCTTCTGTTTCACATTTTTTTATATTTCAGTAATTGAACGGCATGGGATATTAATTACTGAGAAAATAACCGACGTATAGGCCCCTCGGGGCCTAAACCACAGACGCACGACGCATTCAAGGCCTAGTGCAATCGACTAATAAAAAAGAACAATTACGATGTGCAACGGTTTTTATTTCACACCAATTACCCTCGTCGTAGGTACTGCAGGAGCGATAGTCACATACTATATATTTTACAATATTTCTTATTCACAAGTACCATGACTACTTTCCGTAACTAAATACCAATTTTATTTGTATGTAAAGTAAAGAATGTAAAGCGAAGATACTCCCATATCGATAAACAATTCTTATACAGTGTGGATAAAAAATTTGAACCTTTCCTTACAACAATAGCTACAATTAGATAAGTAATAAAATAAAATACTGTAATTTGCCGTCACGAACAGGACGGTCGAGCAGAACAATCGCGGCGCGGTGTATTGTAGATAGCGAGCGATTACAAGGCGCCGAGTGTTCAATCGTCACGTACTTACTGCACGGCGAAAGAACAAAGCGGGGATTTTAAACAATTGAACAGATACAAAAAAGTCCCATAATTCAATTTGCATCCCGATAGATGAATATAATCGTGGACGGTAAGAACTGTGGGTACTGTTAAGGCCCTCGGGCGACGCGCCATGAGAACCGCTTTCGCCACTTTTCAACACTTCTGCGAATCGATTAGACGCAATATCCCTTTCCGGGGCTCGACGTGACCGGTTCGATTATAAGTTTAAACCGCTCGCCGATATAAACAGCTCAACACTCCGAATGTAAAAAATGGTTGTTATATAAAATACACGGTGGTATCGGATACGAAGTGTGTCGACAGAGCCGAGACGCGTCCGCGAGGTGACTCGCGCATTATTATGATAATACGGGCGGAGTCGATGGTATCGCGCGCCGCTATCCGCTCTCATAACACAATTGAATTAGCATAGCGCAGTGTCGGCCGCGGCGGGCGGTCCGAGCCACGCGACCACCAGACCTACGAATGTAATTATATTTCGAAACTCTTATCGACACATTGCATTCACAACCACCTCAGCCGTGCTACAAATCTAGAACCTTCGTGAGCACACGACCCAACCTAGCATCGCGTTGATCAATTCGCAACCGCAATAGAGCAATCTAAACTGCAGGTATGCAGGTAAAACGTTTCTGAACGCATGCACACGTTGGAAGCGAGTTGTGGCTTGTACGAGTTGTGAATGAGGAGTACAGAATGCATTGAATGGAGTGACCGCAACAACCACAGCGTACCGCTCGACAGCTGCGAACGATGCATATTTGTACGTATGTAGTAGCTCGACCGTCCTGGAGAATGTTCCTAGTTAATAGATTCCCGATATTTTTTATTTCATTCAATATGTTAATGCAATTCTTATTTTTTATAAATTACGTGAACATCTGATAAAGTCAGTACTGGCACCCTAACTCATGGAGAAATGTAAAATGATCACAAAGTGACGTTTTCATGAGCAGCAAAGTGAAGACCCCTCAAGATCAACAATGTGGACATTAGTGCGGCAATCATTGGCAGGCGCGATTTAAAGCCCTCGAGTGCGGTGAAGAGTATTCATGGAGATCGTTGCGCTCTGAGGACGTGAAATATTGCCCTCCGAGGGGACTAATGGCGCCGCGCAACCCTCGTCTAATGTTGAGCAGCGGGAGAAGCCGACTAGTCAAAATATTTGCCAAATGTTTACTTTACAGAGTCAACTATGTTTATGTTCTAATGACGTAATTTAAAGCATAAGTTACTTGAACAAATTCTAAATCTTTTTCATTAGAAACAGTAACAAACTCTCAGTATCTTAAATCTTAAGGGCACATTGAATTATTGGTTCATAAAAATATTTTAAAGTAGGTAATACAATTCATATAGGTACCTAAAAGTCTTAAACTAATGATAAACTTACGTAACTTCTTCACTTATTATAGTTTACTATCTATTGCCTGTTATTACAATGTAAAATCTGAAATAATAGTTCCTCGGTCGCTACTGCATTGAATGGGGTCGTCGGTGCACTGAGAGCTGGCACGCGCGTGCTCCGCGCACTCCGCGCCAGCCTTCCACAGCGACAAATTGCAAACGGAAAATTTACAGTTAAAAGCCGGACGTTACGTTTAATAGTTGCAATTTCCGATAGTTCTTATAATAGACTTAATGGGACAGGCGCATTGATTTTACGGTTTGGTAATGCATGGTGGATTTATTGGCTGTCCTCCGCCGGTCGCGTTATGGTTATATTGCGTGATGATGTAAATGCCTCTGTTCGTTATGCTGCCATAAAAATATTATTTGCATAAAATGACAGTAACAAATCTAATAAAAACGGTAAAAGAAATTACACTGAAAGATAATTTACTTGGGTCCATCAAGTTATTCTATGCAGATAGATATGTTTGTAGTACCTATGTTATTTTCTTTTTATTAAACGGAGGAATATGGCTGGAAATCGCTAAGCGTAGATGGATGGGTACTTATTTCTTATATTTTTTATTCAAAATATAGCCTTGTATTGAATTACACATCCTGAAAATGATAATGTAATACGCATCAAAATTAAGATATTAATCACTACGTAAGTATAGTAAATTGAGACAAAAAAAAAGTATAACATTGTATAGATACTGTGTGATGTAAGATAGAAGTATAATATCTCGAGCGTTATGTTGATATGATAAGGCAGTGGTACATGAATGGTCTAGATATCGGTGAGGCACGGCGGGTGGCGCGGCCCGGGGGTCCTCGGTTCAACGGGCTATTGTGGCCAGGCGTTAAATTCATTAATTGTTTCCGACATGACACCGACAGACGTCACTGACATATTTAAACAAGTGCGTATTTATATAAAAAAAAAAACTAAAATCTATGGGTACTCAATAAATAATCTGCAGTCAATTTTTCTTATGAAATTAGAAAACGCTTACAGTTTTTTGTGTTGTTTATGTGAAACAATACAAGAAGAATTTTAAAAGTAACGAAACTGTCTATTAGCACTTATACAGTATATACAGTAGATATAAGAATTAGATAAACCCCTACAATAGGTGCTGGTACAAAATATATATAATTTAGAAATATGAAGATTAGATACGTGAGATGAAAAACGAGGCAATAGAGGTCGTTTAATTCAATAAACACTAAACATAATGTTAAACAATAATATGTTAGGTAATTACAGAGACACAGCTGTAGAATCCGCAAAATAACAGTTATTATCTATAAAAACAATTTGCAAACAATGCAGAAAATTGTTTAGTGTCAAAAATTATATCGCATAAGTAAGACGGAGTCTAGCAGACACACAAAACATTATTATCATGATCGTGGTAGATATAAAAAAATATCACAACCAATTTACAACACTTACTAACCGTTACGGCGGCAACTTTTTATTCGGCATTAGGCTTAATTAATGGTGGCGTATCTTTGAAAATAACCTTCTCCGTTGTCGAGCGCGTATTGACAGGAGCGCGATGACGGCGCTGACGGCCGGCGCCTCTGCCCTCGTGACTTGCACCTAGTGTTCATTACGGCTCTAACAAGCCAGGTTAATGCAGTGAGTTTGCAAAAAGCCTTCACCATCATCCATGGCTGCTCCCGCTCGATATCATTCTTCCTATTTTACGCATAAGGTCTTTATTAGTTTGTACGTGTTTCAATACATCTACAATAATCAACATATATATTTTTAGCCACTCTGACCTTTCCAGCCACTCTCCAAGAGTTATATTGCCGCGTCAGCTGTAGCCAGGCGCGCCTATATATTCCAGAAGCCAAACGTAGCCATTTCTATGACATTAATGACTTCGAAATCGGACTGACAATTTTGAGAGAGGTCCTGGTAAGCGATATTTATTATTTTGCTGTAGAAGCACGCTCTCTATTATAAAAGGCGGTTTTCTCAAAGAGGAAAATAAAAAGTCGAAGTGCAATCATTGGGAGTGACTCCGTCGGCAGACCAGCGCCTCGCTTACTTGTACTCGGTTATGTAGGGACGATTGATTGCATTATTATAGTCATTACGCGAAACAATTTGCCAAATTACACATAAAGCAGCATTATGTAAAATAAAATGTATGTTTTCGTAAATACATATGCGCCGTAAGTAAGCAATGATCCAGCACTAACTAGGCAATAAGGAGGATTACAAAGGATATGAATAATTGGTAGCACGAATCAAACAAAGAGCCCTAAGAGAAAATGAAATGTTAATATTTATGGATACAATGTGCATTAGTTGGTACATTGTGCAGTGGCAATGTATGCTTAAAAAATTCGGCACAATAGGATTAAAATGCACACATGTGTTTGTAAAAAGTGATAAATTTTAAGTTTTATCCAGCAGAACTGAATAACATAACAGAATTTACTTACAGCGTGCATTAATACATACAGGGTGTCAGAAAGTTCATGCAATGGTTAGTATACGTACTACTAACTTACTCGTTGTCACGAGTAGGTACATTTGCTACTGAATTGCACGCCTCGGTGACAGCGGCAGCTGCCTTTCACATAAAAATGCTTCCCTGGACATATATAATTGGCCGGTTTCAAAGGTTGTCTATATTATCGACACATTTTTGTACCGGATCAGAGTAAATAATGCAAACGGGGTTTATTAAGAGGCCATTTGTGGTTGCGGCGGGAAACGCGCTGGCCTGTGGTCGAACCGCTTGCAACGTTTTAACATGACACTACATTTTGTATATTTTTCAACGACCGCATTACAGATCACGATATGCGTGTATAATTGTTAACAAATGACACTGCGTATTGATTAAACTAACGGTATCTATATTATTGTTCCTAACGGGGTAGGAAATTGTCCCAAATCTTTGCAAACCTAATGTGCTTCTACATCCTCGCTCTCTTCAAACATGGACGGCAGTTTCGGAGACTTGATATTATATATTTATCTTTTCAATTCATCATTTCGTATGATATAAGTTTAAATGTGATTTACTTATTACAAACATTAAAGGATGATTTCACAATGCTTTGAAAACTTAGCGGTAATCCGACTCATGACTGTTAATATTGTTAATTGGGATGACGACTAAATCGATCTCGACAACACGCTTCCATACGCGTGAGTGTTGCTACAGATTCGTACGATTCTTCGGCAAGAGGGATAATACTCATGAGGGATTTTTAACCTCATAACTGATGCTGTATCAAGTTTATTTTTACTTCTAAAATTGCATTTTTTAAAAACAACAACATACTAGAGTGGTTGGTAAAGAAAGTTATAAAACAATATCAATATTATTTCGCGGCCAGAGGGCATTACCATGCTTCATTTCTTATTCTATTAACTCGACAGCGAATGAATGACTTGTCCATTATATTAATAAGTCAGCTGCCGATCTTTTAACGACTTCTCACATTAACAATTGATAGATCAATAACAAAGAACACAAATACGAGTATGATTATAATATATGTAAGTACTTTTTCATTAGCGACCAGTAATGACAAATGCGCCACGCCGCTGCCACGGTGTAAAGCGTTTTAATTAAATTTTAGTTTTATTAAAACCATTTCAATTTAAATTAACATGATGTAAATAACAATAATAATAAAGACAGTATTGTTATAAACAAATTATTATTTTATTGTCATGGCATGTATAAACATCATTTCACGGAACACGTAGATTGATTAGGTATGAGATATTTTGCAAAGTGCGCTCAATTGCCTTTCAAAATTAAACGATATGTGCATATATTGTACGTATTTCCAAGTGGTCCATTTGGCGATGTAACGACAGAGCTAAAATTGAGTTCGAGCGTTAAATAATTAAACCGACGACATTATAAATCTAGCGCTACACGTATTGAGACAGATTTGCACTTCATTAGCGACGTTTTTTACGTCAGGAAGCGACACTTGTATTGTTAAATTTGTCGCGCAGACGACGTCCCGCTGACTGATGCGCTCGTAAATAACTTCGACCGGTTTTAATTAGCTCAAAAATCAAGTTTTATTATTTTTGGTCAATAAATGTTTCCTTAACTAAATGCGTTAAGAGTGGCGTAATGATGAATGGATAGTAGGTACGAGTTTTTTACGTTGTCATAAACACTTACAATTAATTGAGCTTAGTTTTTTTCACAATAGTTCTATTTGACTTTTTAAAATTAATTGAATTATTAAGCAACAATTAATATCAAAGCTACATTTTGTTTACATAATAAACTATGATTTTTCGATATTTTACTGTTCGTCAACATTGCAAAATAAAGATTTTGGTTAGACTGAGTAGACTGAGTAGAACGACAATAGACCAATAAATACATGTAAGTAAGACACGTAGCACGAAAATAAACTCCATTAGAAGACAACAGTAAAAATGACAAGTATACAATTCAATTCTAAAAATGTTTTCGAATTCAAGCGAAGAGTGTTTAATGGTTGGCCGGAATGTCGTTGCGAGCAGTAAATATCATTTCACGACAGCTTCATTTAAATACCTTTTGTCAATGAACGGGTTAAACATGACGGGGCGAAGCGATAAAAAAGAATTATGGAGGGAGTCTCGCTACCGGTACGCCACCGGCTTTATTTTTTTTCATAATTACTTCATGTGACAAATATTTTAATTGGAGAATTTTCAGCGTGCTATGAATGCGTGTCATCATCGAGTTTGTTAGTTCATCGTATAGAATTTTAAAACGCACTGAAATAACTACAGTTATGTCATAAAATTTGACAAGTTTCCTAATGCAAAGAGTAATTAGATCCTTTATACATCACATACGGCTATGCTTTTCAGATCAACCTTAAAAACTTGCTCAAATTATTCGATCCTAATAAGTGGAATTACTGTTGCATACTTATAGAATTCTGTAATTATTATCGGTACTTACCTAAGGTATGAATCTATTAAGAAATTGAACTTTCTTTACCTATATAATAACATAAGTAGAATATCATTCAAGAAATGAAATGTAAAAGTTGAAGTTGCCACTTTCAAACGCTAAGCTTGTGAAATTGGCATATTTACGATTATAAGATAGGATCACGTTATTGTGCTCAATCCATTTTAAATATTTCCATCTCAAACTGCACTCGAGTACTTAATCCGCCGTGTAAACCGTAACATAAAAGGCCTTTGTTATCAAAAGTGACAGATCTCAAAAGAGCAATGCTGAAAAAATGCGCGCTAAGGTAATCGCCGGCCGAGTCACGTGTAACCCTGTGATCCTGCGGCGGCGACGGCTCGGCCGCCGGCCGGGCCACTCCGCACGATGACAAAGCGCCGAGCGCCTTAATCCCCACAACAGCCATTTAGGGACATTACAAATAAAAGTTTGTCGGTCGTCGATTCGGCTCAAT
Source organism: Myscelus amystis hages (assembly GCA_018244895.1). Taxonomy (NCBI): domain Eukaryota; kingdom Metazoa; phylum Arthropoda; class Insecta; order Lepidoptera; family Hesperiidae; genus Myscelus; species Myscelus amystis. Next base: position 5,839 of record DWQT01002229.1, on the reverse strand, counting down.
GCCACAATGGCCATTGACGGGACTTCACGCTGCGCCGTTGAATGAGCGAGCGCCAAAAAAATCTATTAGACACGCTTAATGGATCCGGCGTATAGATCGAAGTGCGGACGCGGCGCGCGGTCCCGACTGACGCGCCGATGTGAGGAATAACTGTATGTTGATGTAATTTAGCACTATTATTAGATCGCGTCGGGATGTCGGATATAATACGCTCACTGATTGACGGAATCGGCGAGAGTAGCCTCGGGAGAAAGCTTGTTGAACTCTGCACGCGCTGCACCGCGCCGCGTCTATGTGGATCAAAACTATTACAGGCTTTGAGAATTATACCTTGTATTTTACATACGATCAAATATATACTTAACTATTTACATTATTATACTATATTATTTATATTTAAAACAGAATAAGGAGCTATAATTAATATCTATCCTATCAATATTTGAGAGATTATGTAATGTTCAACCTTAAAATGTACGTAAACAAAATAGGTTATTAATTTATATTAAACACAAAATCGACTAGAACCACCATCACTAATAAGATATATCTATCCATTGTTCGGTATTAAAATTAAATTATCAAATAAGGTCGTGTAAGTGATATAAAAAGATCGCTTTCCAAATAGAACAATACCTTATTGTTCTCAACTTCATTGGATCATAAATTGAATAAAGCTCGGCGTCGATACGATCGAGCGGCGCGCGGACACGATACGACGTCGATGCGATTCTTTCGCGACGGGTGTCCTTGTTATGTCCCGTTCGCGGCGACCAATATTCTGCTGAGACGAAATGTGTCAAGCGTATTTACATACTCGTATATTCGTTATAACGGATGATTGTTTTATCGGTGGCAAAAAATCTATAAAGTGGCAACCCTTTACAAATTATTATTATTATTATCAGTATACCACCATGTCAGATCACTAACGGGGTAGGTAGAGTGCATTGAGTGCCAAATATCTCCATCCGTAGTAAATATAGCAAAATAGTGATCTTGTGCTTTTAAAGATAAGAAAGATATTGTGTCTGTAAGTAGTGTAGGTTTGCTACGAGCTCACCTGATGGTAAGTGAGGTGCAGACTAGGATGTAGCACGCTTTCCTAGAAAGATAAATAAATAAAAAGTAAATAAGTAGCTACATGAAACAGTTTTACCTCCTATGCAGGTACTTATGTGGTACGGACCTCAAAAATATTGATACATGTTTTTGTCAATAGCTAAGTGCGCGCACGCAAAGACGGATCGATATCATATTGTTAGTATGGGCGGCAGTGGCCACAAGTAGCCTAGTTCTAATAGGACTTAGGAATTGCACTATTAGTGTCAATTATTTTAGGTAGTCATAGTCATAATAGGAGCATTGCTTAGTATTCTGATATCTATAGCACAGTACCACCTATTGTATTATATTAATAAGTACTTATTAATAGCCGGGGCAATTCCCCACACGGCTGTCTGATTTAAAATTCGGCAATAAACTGCCAGTGTTATTGACAGCTGATAAACATACATATCTGTACACGTCAACGATAACACTTATATAGATATTTATATCACACTCAGATACAGAACAAATATGTGCTCATCACACAAATGTTTATTTTGTTTTGCAATCAAGGTCTAACCGCCGGACACTAGGCCAGTGCGTGCTTATGTCTGAAAAAGTTATTCATCCCACTCGAGTCGGATATTGTTGAGAGGCGATCTGATGACACCGCCGGGGTCTTTGATCCTCGATCCACCGATCTCCTTCAAGAATGGCTATCATTTTTTATTATGACTCAAGCACTTTTTGCCGCACATTCAGGAAGCCGTAAGAAAAAATCCGATATGAAAGCTTTTTAATTTTATGTTTACTCGTATATGGGTAAGTGACAAATACCTTTGTTCTAAAGCAGTACAGCAGGGAGTGAAATTAGTTTTTCAATTATAAACTGTTTTTTTCTTTACAACAGCAGACACAGATTTGACCGAATGATCGCTAAGTGATTTCGCGATGGAGATACTAATAATTAAATTGGAACAATGTATCAAAGACAATAAACGTTACAAATCGAATTGATCAATTTTAACCGCACACCAAGAGGGTGCACTTTGAACTTTATACGGATACACGTACAACAAAAATATTTGCAAAGTACTTTTGAAATTCAATAACTTGCAATACAACTGAGCAACAGCTGTTCCAAATAGGTAAAATATAAGGTCTTCCTTATGAAATAAAATATCTACCTTATATTACCTATGTGTAAACTTAAAACAAAGTCATGCGGATACAATGAACTTTGAAACATATAAAATAATTTGAAAACTTACAATAGTCTTATTGGGCGCAGGCAGCGGCCCGTACATGTCGGTAATCATCGTCCGACTGGAACACTAAACGCACTCCGAGAACACAAACAGATACAGTTTATCAATTACATTTACAGACTTTTAAAACTATTTACAAAGTCATTAATATGTTATTTGTTTCTAAACATTGATCGCGATGTAAACGGCTCGTGATCAGTTGCCGCGCGGACGCATGGCGGTCGACGTTGACGATGAGTCGCGTCGCGTCACTTCGGCTTCAATGCGCGGCGAGCATAGCGCGGGTGCAGCATGTGGGGGGCGGCCGGTGGGCGGGGCTTACCAATCCCGGCCTCTTATACGACCCGCCCACGCGAAGCCCCGCCCACAAGGTCGTAGCGGACGCGTATCGATCGCACGTGCTCGCACCGACTACGCGACTCCATTTTATTTCGGTTCGATTTGCATAAACTCTGTTTCCGATTGTTGCTTGGCGATTGCGACTTGAAATAATTTCTTAGAGAATTGAAGTATGTTATTGATAAATTCAAATTTATTTTTATCAGCATTCTTTGAATTTCTAATAGATAATATTTATGGAGGAAGTTTAACAATAAAACTAGCAAAGATACTGACTGATAGTAGCCTATTTTTTGGTCAAGTGGTCAACCGCGCTCCTTATGACCACAATCGGCATTGCTTAGTTTGGAAAATTGAATTACTTTATCATAGCCTCCAATGCTGTTACTGCTGCAAGATAATTATTTAGGTTGAAAACAATTGAATTATTAAGACGATTTAGACTAAAATAAGTTGTGAGTTTTGAACGTAAAAAATAATTCTATTGACAAAACCTACTATTTTATTCTCAGTTAACTTCGAGACTCTACATTTTTGTTTAAGGAAATTTCATGAGTTCGCTCTTACGAGTACCTACGAGTACGTTACACAGTGCGCTTCAGAGCGGCGCGTAGTACCTACCTAGGTACTTAGTGAAGAGTTTCCTCAACATAGAGACAGCTTAGATGTGAACATTGACAAATGTCTTTGGATAAAACATATTAAATTGCTTCTAGATACACAAAGAAGTTTATTTTTTGCAATTTTCTAACGCGTTAAACATGTAAGCAATGTGAGTTAAAACCCGAAATACCATGGTCTCTGTTTGACGCCATAATTATTCGAATATATACATATTTGTAAACTGCACAATTTTGAATATTTATACAAAAAAATTAAGACCAGAAAGTAATCTCACGCACGTTATGAGCTTTTAGAAATAGTTTTTAAAATAAAAGGTACTTAGATCAAATCTATATTTAAACACAGTTTATTTAAAAAAATGTGCACTTAGTTACCTATTGCATATCATATATTTATTAGATATTATGAATGTAGGTAAATGTACGTAGGTACATAAAAAAAAAAAAACATTTCAAATTTCCTGTATTAGCTGGGCATATCTTATCTTCTCAACCAGCGTCAGACCGTCAAATAAATAGGTGAAACATAAAAACGAATAATATCCGTCTCCTTGTTTTTACATTACATTAACATCTGTCATTGTATGTATCTACTGCACCCCTCAGGTAGGTCAAACCATGGCTTCCAACAAGGTGTCAAAGATAATGAAATATAATGCGCTCAAAGAAAAAATATCTAATAAACACAACTAAATAACTCTTAATGGAACATAAAAACACCATAAAGGTATAAAACTTCGAGGGAAAAAAAGCGATGGCGCCCTTCCGCACCCCGAGTTCCTGTGCGACCGCTAAACTTTCCTAAGAGAAACGTCGTCGCTTTAAGAATAGCTTAAGCGGCTAATAGTTTTATGACACGCATAACACGGGGATATCGCCCTTCGTATCATGGGATTGTCTCCTTTATTGTAACGCAAAACGGTGTATCCAGTAGAAGCGAACGGAAATGACAGTCGCGAGCGTTAGCGACATTAGACAGGGGTGCCATTGGGTTGAGTAGTGCTGCAGCGAGGTGCGCGGGCCGGGCAGGGCGCTGGGCGTGTCCGGGATAACGAAATGAAACGCTCGGGGCTCATGGTCGACCGTGCGAACTCCGCTTAACGCAATAAACATTTTAATTTGAACACGAAATTCACGCTGAGACGCGAAATTACAGCGCGAGAGGGCGGCGTGTGCAAAAGAAATCGAATTACGGGGATATTTCATGCGGCAGTACTTTCCAATGATGATAAATAGGCAGCCGAGATTCGGATATTCGAAATTGCGAATCGGATGATGCATTACGTGTGGCGAGGAGCAAAACCGTTAATGACGTCTGACTGGAGGATACCGAGAAATGGACGTGCGCAATGCTCATTTGGAGAAAACAAACCTCATTTGTGTACCATGTTGGATTAAAATGAGTACTTTTGGGAACGCATTGGGTACTCGAGCAAAAAAGAAATATTTTGATTTCATATATCATACAAGAGATTAATTTAAAAGTAATAAGGTATACTGAGATTTCCTTAAAAAAGCTGAGAACGCCAACTTTCGGTGAAATTTGTACGAACTCGCATCCACGAACTTTAAATGACATCGTGGAGATTTTTAAAACGGAAAAGTTATTATGGTGCTGTATGTAATGCTGTCAGTTGTAAAATACGAAGTTTGAGATATTTTAAGGTAATAAACTTGCCTGCTTGTAACGCGGCATACTTTCGTGTCCCCGGTGTCTCATAAATATCAACCATTATTTAGGAAAGCAAGAAACATTGCAAGATACCTATCGAATTTGTCAATTACACCTTAAGACTTTTGCAGCAAAATTATAATAAAAGTGTTAACAGTCTTTTACTAGCTAATTTATAAGTTTGATGTCACTAGTCACATTCAAAAAATAATTTTATTGATTTTAATTAGTTAATTGACAATTTTCTCACTCGCATATTATGTAGACAGGTAGGTAGGTATATTAGATTCTTCTCGGACGGAGAGTATAGAAAACTATATAGGTATTATATTCCTAAGGACTACTAAGAACTTCCTCACCTACTCGTATTTCGTTTTCGCTGTTCGTACATAACAAAGAACGGTCTATAGTTTTTTGTCGATTATACATCATTTACCTTACTATTAATATACAATATATTATTATACAATATATACTTTTCTTTCAGTGTGTCATTCCGTGAAGAATGATCGATGAGTACCTAAAGCAAGATAGGTACCTAATCTGAACGCACTAAAACCTCATATAAAAATAACCCTTTTGTTAATAACACCTATAGATATGTAATAAACGAACTGCACTGGTCGTTTCCCGCATACCCACTACTCGCGCCTGTACCTAGCGAGTTTGACCGGGGCCTGATCAGCGCCGGAAATAGAGGAAGTTGACGGCGCCGGTGTATCGATGTCACACTGTATCGAACGAAACCGCTCTCCGCTTTCCTAATGCTACGTTCAGACTACGACACAAATTCTGACATAAATGTCAGACATTAATGTCTGTACTATTTACACTTATACGGAATTTTCCACATAAAACTCATTTTATGCATTAAAACGCGATGCAGT
>DWQT01002228.1:0-14609 GCA_018244895.1 Myscelus amystis hages | reverse complement strand
TATTTTATTTCAAATTATGTCTGATTATTATAGGTTTTGCGGTAGGAGTTTAGTTATTGACATAATTTTTGAGCCGTAAAGTTAATTTTTGCACTGACTAATAGGTCGCTGAGGACGTTTTTACGTTGACCACTGCGTACGATGGTTTAGGTACGTAAACGATGCATTATCCGATTCTTCATGCCATATACCACTTTACGGAATCTCAATTGTGTATTATTATCTAATATTTTTTGCATAACCAACACTCATAATGAATTATATTTTAGTAATTTAAATGAATCGCGATTGCTATGTTTGGAGATGAACCCGCAAAGCTTCTTGTCTAGTAGATACCTTTATTCATTTGTCTATTACACCCTTTATTCAAACGGGAAACTCAGGGTTTAAACGTTGCTGCACCGAAGCAAATACGGTAGTTGTTTATGGAGGAGAAACTCAATAGTCGCTTATTCTATTACCTACCTTCAAAATAGCCAGTCGTCTAATTATTATTTTCTTTTGACATAAACTACCTACCTACATTCAGTTAATTAAAGGCCATGTTAGTTCAGTATATATGTACGTATTAGGTAGGATTTTTTTTGAAATCAGCCATTTCAGTGGTACTCTAAAAATTTATGATACCAGGTTATAATTATGTCCTTATGAACAGAATCCGAAATATTACAAGTGATAAAACATTAATACTACACTAATCAATGTGAAAATAACAGTCTGTGCGTCTATTTGCTTTTTAAATCAAAACCGTGGATTTGTTTTGTTGTATTTTAGTAGAACGATCATTTAAGATTGTTTTCCAATAACCCCGTTATTAAAATAAGCGATGAAGTTCTAATTCTTTACGTTTCCGCGCAATATCACATGTAACAATTACCTCTACAATCATAGCAAGCAACAGCCATTAATAACTATGCTTCGATGATAGAGAAGATAAAGCGGTAAAATGAAATCGTAGGCATCTGTAACGTGCCTAGTGTTTGTATTATTACTTTTTATAAACCATAGACTAACTAGCAAATAGGTAGCCGACATTCTTGGAAAACATATAATAAAGGTGCGAACCGAACTATTAAAGTAACTGTAACTGTAACTGTAGGGTTGAAAAACGCTCTATTGTTGATTATATATTGATGATGCTATTGATATTTACAATGCCTGAATTGGGTATACTGTTGAGTTATTTGTTGATGAACTCATTGAGCTACGTTTTTCTCATTGGTTATATTCAAACATTAATAAGTACCTATTTTTATTACCGGTGAACATAGCGTAGTTACAGGCAGTGGTCATCAGTGTTGTGGTGTTCTAGAAGAAGGGCTTACGGGCGCAGGGTCAGCGGCCGCAGCGGCGCGGTCGGCGCGGGCGCGCGGAATTCGAGGTATGTGTATGAAATGAAAGTGGTCGTATCGAGAAAGCGCGCGCATCCAAAGCGGCCGTCGAAGGTGCTGGTAGAGGTACACATCACTCACCATTAAAAAACAAATCCAATGATGATGATGGTATAGAAACTATACTCCGTGATAAACCGCATCCATGGACACTTCACTTCACAAATTGTAACGCGCGATCACGTCAGCGAAACTTGACCAATGTATCCGACGAAGCGCATAATCTCTATAAGCGCGTAGGAACGACTGACTTGGCCGGGTGAAGCGAAGAGGGCGCGTGGGTCGACGAAGGCATGAAGGCACGCGCGGGGCGCGCCGCGGCTCGCTCGGTGGAATGCGGCAAGATAGTGGCGCGCGGCGCGGGTACCGGCCGCGCCGAGGCTGGCTGGAGCCTCCGAAGATACGCGTCTTGACGGCGTCGCACGTACGGAATGCGCACATTCTAAGTTTGCTCTTAAAATAATCATCCAAATGATCCGTTAAGTTTTAAACTTCCAAATTGTTTCACAATAATTATGATTTTGTTACAACAATTTTATGTAGGCGTGTACTAACATTAAATTAATGATCATACAAATTTAACTAACACAACCGACGAGGCGGTACAGATTTTATATTTGAAAATACTTGATTAACCTATTATGTGGAGGCTATATTACTATTAAGAATGTAATATCAAGTAGGTACTTAATTAGTTGGAATTATTTTTATTTCGTCAACAAGCAAAATCTAACAGAAATTAGTATGTAGGTGATATGTTTTACTTAAACTTGAATCGTGTAAACTTGTAAATAACGATTTTTCTATTATCACTGTGGCGGCTTCAAAATACTAGATTGAATAATTTCATACAGCTGAGTGTAAGTAGTGTAAGTAAAATTATGGCAATGAAATGTATTTAAAAATGTTTGCGCTCATAACCTAGAATGCTTACTTAAAGGAGGTAGGTAGATTACATAAATGAAAACAGGCTCAGTTACCTAGGTCAAATTTTGTGACCTAATATCCCCAACGTCCTATCAACGATATGTGCTTTACGCCAGTAAACGTGGACTAAGTTAGCTTTATTACACGAAACGAGGCACTACATTTATATATTATGTATTTTATTGGATCATACGAAACAACGGGACGAACGGAAATGATCAAGTATGACTGGTTATACCTCCAAGCGAGAATGTTTGTGCAAAAAAAACTGTTTTTGTTATGTATAATTACTTTGAATGGAATTTTAGTTTATGATTTTATGTTTTTAGACTTATTAACATTGCAGTAAGACGTTATTAGGTATAATTAGTCTAAGATTCGATTATAGATCGACCTTCACCCCTCTATTTACCAAATGAAACATTTTTGTTATCAAATTTCATACATAGACGTCTTGCATGTATTGCCTATCGAAATATTTTTATAGATATCCTTAATTTAAAAAACAATTATTTTTTAGCAAGTTTCAGCCATCTGTTTACCAATCAAATGTTATTGAGAATAAAGTTTTAAAATTAAATACCTACATAAAATAGTACAGACGCTGGGTTATGGGATTTCTATCCACTAAAACCGCCTCGATGGTCATTCTCGGTGTTTTGCTGAGGACCCTGGGATTTCTAAACCTACGTCGCATAACGTGTCATAACGCTTTACATTGCCACATACACCGACGACCTTTCCGGGGTCACTGGCTGAACAGTTAAAACTCTAGTCGCCCGCTAATTTTGAGAATAGTAGAATTTTGCTCATACTAATGTATTACCACTAACAATTAACAATTAAGAGCAAGATGTCATCAAGCATTCAAACAGAAATTAATAATACTACTTCAAGTTAATGTTAAATTAAGAGATAATTAGGTAGGTACGGTAGATACATGTACTCGTAACTAATTAGATAGCTTTCATGCTCAACACGTTAAACGTGTTTAATTTATAAAATCATCGCGGAAAGTATATAAAACACTGCTATATTATGTGAAATATTTCACGACCGCGCCCGTCGGTTGTACGTGAACCGGCACTATTTACAGTACCACTACAGACTGTAATCGGTATTTCGATCCTCACCGCTATAGTGCCGAATGTTCACAAGACTTTTCGTGAATTAAAGACTACGAATAGCAGTGGGTCCCATTGTTGTCGTTGTCTAAAAATAAATTAAGCTTCATAAAGGCCTTAGGCCATCAGCCATTTTCAAAAATATAATATAAAATTCTGTTTTCTTTTCAGAAATAATCGCGCCATTCCAAAAAAGTTGGAAAAGTAAAGTTTTCATATGGTACGTCATGTTCCCTAATGTCTCTGGTCATCTGCCAGCAGCTGTTCTTGATAATGTTATTGACGAGTCGGTAAAATAATTTGAGGCCCGTTTTGATATTTGTCATGGCACCGTATTAGTGATGTATACCAGCGCACAACAAATGAGACGGCGGGTAGACTAAAAAATCACCAATTTTGTAGTAACCCCGAAGAATAGCGTGAAATCCCAGGGCTACTCAGCTGCTCACTGAAGAGAGAAAAAAGAAATATATGAAAAAACAATGAAAATCTCTGCCCGGCTGCCCATCGAGTCTCGCTGTATCATTTGTTGTGCGCTGACAGATATATGAAGAAATCAGTAGCTAAAGAATCTGAGCTTTCTGACAAATCGATCTAACATTATAAAGATAATGAATCGTTAAGATTATGTTTCAACATTAATTCATCATCATTAAATCGATTAACCTTAACAAAGAACTAAGTTTTATTTAAAGAGTAAAGAAACTACTAGAAAAATATTGAGCTAAAATTTTGCAGGTATGTGGTAGAAAAGATTCGATTATTAGAATGTCAATCGATTTTTCTTGATAAAAAATGCTTTGACATCTTCACATGCTGACAACACTGCAACAAATTGCTACTGAATTTTTGTAATGGTTTATTAAAGAGATTTCAGTTATAGAAAAATGCTCGGGACGGTTGATAAATTATACTGGTAGATGTAGCAATAACGGTGTAACTGTTTGTCTAAAACCGTACTGCAGAACTGCAGTTCGATTTCGTGTTCGGCTTTGTAACAGTTCTAGTTTCAGCTCTTGAGCGCGAAACGTCAAAGCGGGCCTCTGATTTTGCGACGAGTAATAGACAGTTCATGAAGTTTTGTACCTGTGAATAATCATTGTCATGAAGTATTATACAATGCAGTACGGACATTTTAGCCAGTTGTACTTTTTTTTTACTAGAGAATTCCAGGTATTGTGATAACACTGAACATTGTTGTCATTGTCACATGACTGTCAACCAAACGTCACTTCAATTGACAATTGGCATAACAAAGAAAAATAATGTTACTTGGATGAATAAGGAAATTATTGGTGTTATCTTGACTAGAAAGTTGTGTTACATTTAAAATGAGAGAATTGAAAGTAAATAGTAGTGAACGTATACTATAGACAAATTAACCCTTTGCTCGTTTTCTAATCATTCGTTAGCTGTTAAACCATCATGATATTTTCGAAGGGTGTTTTACTATTATTGACTGTGTTATTACTTATATCCATATTAGTTGCAAACATTATGAACTTAATAGCGACAGACCATAATTTTTATACTGAGAAACAAATTATGGTGGAAAATTTTACGAATTACTTAAGTACAAAATATGGCAGGATGACTGATTCGTCGAATAACCTGATTTGGTTTCTGCAGGTATCTAAAATTCGTTATCAATATTGTATGTGTAAAATCCATTATTCTTTTGTAGTTATTGTAATTTGTAGGGTGCTTGTGAGTTTAATGAAGTTGTGGAATTAATTTTACAGATATCTGATATACATATTAGTATATTTCGTGACCCAGGAAGAATTACACACTTCCAACAATTTTGTGACAGTACAATAAAAAATATTAAACCGTCTGTTGTTCTGGCAACAGGAGATCTCACAGATGCCAAGGCTAAGGACAACTTAGGGAGCTCCCAAGTGAAATATGAATGGGTGTATTATCACAACATCATAAAAGAATCAGGAGTTACAGAAAACACTATTTGGTTAGACATAAGAGGAAATCATGGTATGTTATTGTTTTTGTTACATGTTTATTGTGGTTAGATTAGTGTTGGGTTGTACAGTTGTTGTTGCAACGTTGCAATCCACTTAAAGACATGGGGTTCTTTCACTGTGGCACACTGTAAGCTATATTTAAAGTACATAGATGTAATCCTTTATCCAGAGTGCATCTGGGAACACACCCAACAAAACCCTTTGGTAAATTCATCCTATATATACCATTCCCTATATATAGCATTCCCCATCGTCAGCTTTTACTGAAATGAATTTGCTCATGTTTCACAATATTTCCATATTAAAATTAATCAATATTGGTTCAGCAAATAAGATGTAAAAATGTAATTACAGAAACAGTATTAGCTACACTGTTTTATTTTTTGATGTGAAACACCTTTAGGCACACTTGTAAACCGAATCGTTGGCGTGGCGACGCATGTGACAGATAGATAGAATACTATAATGATAGAATGAGATGTGCGATGTAAGGCGAAGAAGGAGATGGGTGCATGCGTGAGAGCAGGATGGAGTGAGGAAGCTAAGATGGGGGAACTGGTGACTTCTTAAGAAAGACGAAAAGACGTAAATTTTGTAAAGTGTGAAATAGAAAGTTAAAAGTGCTCAAATTTTTAATTCCCAACCCCTTTCGACGCTACATGTAAATAAATTTTATTAATTAAAGTCACCATTTTCTGTAATAAATTTGAAATTATTTCTTTTATTTCATTATGCTATAATTAGTAATACCGTCTTTTATCTTTATTACTTGTACGACCATGATGTTTCACATCTGCCAGGTGTCCCGTGATGGCTAATTTTTATTTTATCATGTTTACTTTACATATTATTTATACATGTAAACATTAACATCCACTATGACAGTATTGCATCATGTTGTGCAGCATTCACTATGACAGTATTGTTCTTTTTGTAAAATGTATAGTAAAAAAGTATAGCGAAAGCAACGTCAAATTTTTTCCAATCAACATTTTTAAATGTTACAAACTACCTATCAATATTCTTAATGTTTGAAGCTTTTAAAGTTAAACAACTTTTTATTATGTTATTGGTAATTTTTTTCAGATAATTTCAATATCCGAGCTCTAAATGCCGAGGAGAATTATTTTAGGAATCACTCCGTGCAAGGATCTCAAAATCCACGTTCTTATGTGCAGTTTATAAATAAAAATGGTGTAAGTGTTGCTTTTTTGGGCATTGATGCTTGCCCCGATCCAGGATTAAGAAGGCCATTTAATTTTATTGGTATATTAGATATACAGGAACAACAGAATATACAGAAACTCAAAACTGACGCTGAGAGTAAAGCTGATCACATACTGTGGTTTGGTCACTACCCTACGTCCTGCATCTTATGTCTTGAAAGAGATTCAGGGAAGTTAGATTTGCGAAAGCTTATTGGCAGCACCACTGCATCGCTAGCTTATTTTTGTGGACATCTACATTCCATGGGAGGCATGGTGCCTAGAATGTATACAAAGCACAGATATGGCTTCTTAGAACTGGAGTTAAGCGACTGGAAAGACAATAGAATGTTTCGTTTGGCTGCAATAGATCATGGATTATTTTCGTTTACTGATCAAAAGCATAATGCATGGCCAATTGTGCTTGTGACCAATCCAAAACACGCTCAATATGTGATGCCTGGGCATGAACCCATTGAGTTGATACCGGATTCAACTCATATAAGAATACTTGCTTTCAGTGATGTAAATATCAAAAGTGTAGAAATCTCTTTTGACAAAGAGAGTTGGATGGAATGTACAGCCGTAGCAGACAGTCCTTTGTATGTTTGTCGGTGGATGCCACACTTGTTTAAAACTGGTATGCACAATTTATATGTTATAGCAAGTGATGAAGTCGGAAAACAAACTTCTATTCAACATCCATTTTCCTTGGATGGTTCCTCCATAAATTTTGGGATAATTCCAAGAAGTCTTCTAATGTTAGATGCGGGGATGGTGGTGAGTATAGTTATAGTCCCACTGATTAAAAACTAAGTAATAAGGAGATATTAATGGGTAATATTAAAGGGTGTCCAAGGCACAATTTAACATCATACGCTACTAAAGGATTGATTGGATTCTGTTAGCTATATATAAAATATCTGACTTTAAGGCAAACATTAAGTTCCTAATCAAAACGATTATACCTGGTGCAGATTTTGGTTGTAAATATATATATTTGTAGCATACTTGTGCCATGAGTGTTACTAAAATAAATTATTCTTTTCAGTTTCAGACAATATTCTCAGTACTTCTAGTATTAAATGTACTTCCACTTGTGGTGTTGAGGTTTAAAAAGCGACCACCTAAATATCGTAGAAACACATCTCGACGAATTCTGCGGAGAGTTTGGCTGTTGAGTAAAATTGATAGAATTTTTTATCCAGTTGTTCTATACGCCATTTATATACCTCTTGGACCTTGGGCGATCGGAGAACTTATTGATGGTTATATTGGTGTTATTTTCGCGTGGGGAATATTGATCAGGGGAGCATTTATACCCGAGCCCTTCACATATGTGTATGGTGGTGTGCAATTGATGTTTGTACAGATTCCACTTATTTTTGTATTGGCACACAGTATAGAAAATCGTTTATGTGGTCAAAACGTAAGAGGATTGCGGCTGATTATAAAAAATCTCCCCTTCATATTTTTGCTTTCAATACAATTATTGTTAGCCTATTTTTTTTGGCTCGAGTATGGGACAAAGGCACTATTGTTTGGGCCTCTCCGAACCTGGAGTATTGCTTTAAGTACAATATTGTGGTATAAAACACTAACCCTGCCTGCAGAGTATTGCAGGTAATTTGGTTTTTAAATTACATTTGGTATTGCTACCTACATTTTTTATGCTTTTATTTTTTAACTCCATAACATCCATTATCTATATGATAGTTATTTTTTTTTCAGATATTTGGTAAAGCTGTATGAAATGGCCTCTTAGTCAATGTTGCTCATCTAGTCTACTACTCGACTGTAGTACGTATTTATAATGCACAAGTTGTATATTAATGTAGAAAATGATTTATTTATCAATTCTTGTATGCTTGGCGGTTTGTAAGATATTTGTATAGGTAAATACAATGTATATGGGTGAAATCAATCAATATTTTTCTTAGTACTGAATATTTGCACCAAAGATATATCAGTGAGGACATTCCAAGTGATAATTATATGCTACTAGTTATTACTATAACGTGGATACTGTTACTTATTATCTCCATTGGCTGTAAACTCTTTCAATGTCATTATTTATGTAACAAAGTGATTATAAGATTTTATTCTTTGATATGTTATCGTCCCAGTATTATTCTGTTCTAGTCTTATATGGGGTTTTGTGAACAAAAATGATTAATTTCCAATCATCCTGTTTGGTGTCTCTCAAGTATTGCTATAATTTTATTTCAATTTAAAACTTCTCTACCCTACATAATTACCAACACGTAAGCCAAGTCCTGGCAGGTGTTGGCAGTCCGCGAACCTTGATCGGGACTCGATCGATAATTGGCGGGAGCAAACGTCAAAAATAACGGCTTTCTGCACTTGCCAACGTACAATGTCAAGACACCGGTGATCCATGAGACATCACGAGTTAGAAGAAAATAATATAGACACTCTCAAATTGACTATCTTAGCGTTACCATTAGTCCGAAAACGGAGAAGACTCGATAACTTCTTCGTCAACGCTATGTCGCTGTATATACATACTGTATTTTCATATAGAACATTCTTAGTAAAGTGGAACACCTTTACTTTACTTAAAAGGTCATATTATATAATGAAGAGGGACCGGCCTATCCCAAAGGTGAGTTTGAAATGAGATCCTATTGCATGAGCATTGAAGCATGCTAGCATACAACTCAATTTGCTTTAGCTTAGTTACAACTTCCTACAATTTCGTATTAGGTTATTTTAACACAATACAAGACGGACACGTGAAGTGAAGGGTCATGAGCAGTAAGTTTATAAAAGTGCCCAACAAACCCGTCGAGGCTATAGTCGTTATGGTTGAGTGAGTTTTCAACACGTTAACAAATATTCTAACACGTAGAAAACGTTGGGTGAGAAACGAGAAGAGTTGCATTTTTTTTCTGTTATTTCCATTTAAAATGAGATTCATTTTATTCGAAAATATATGCAGTGAATATTAAATTGTGTTTCTGTGATCATAGGTCAAACCTGTATGTAATCATCGATGAATATTTCTTGTTTTCGTCGAAATATCATACCTTATTAAATGATGTAATTAATTGTATATTTTAAATACGCTTCGACCAATAATGTCTATTGATAGGTACCTCCGTTACAGTAGAACATTTTTTGTGCTTAGAATCTTGTAGTTTAGCGACCGAAATCGAGACGACGGCTATACAGTAAGTCTTCGGCTATGTTCTTTACTAAGAATTTTTTTTTTTTTAATCTCAAGTGCCTCCGATGTTATTTAATAAAGGCGAGGAGGATCTCGTATAGTAATGGGATATTACAATTAGCGGAGCTGTTGTTGATAGTCATTATAACATAAATCCTGTGATTTATGTATAACTGAAACGTTAAATCTAAGTTGCATATGATCGGACTTCAACCCTTTGTTAGATTTGTATTCACATATAATAATATCATTATAGCCATTTTTCTGACGCCACAGTAAGCGAGTAAAAGTAAGCAATAGGCACAACTTGGCATTGACAGGTTGTCGCGTCAGGGAAATTCAAGTTGTTTATGTTACATAGTAGACTATCTCGTTGACTGGGACTAATAGGGATGTTATAGGTACCGTATTTAAGAGAAACCCCAGTTCATGACTAACAGCAACGGGCCTATGACCAACGAGATTTTTGTTGGTCGACTTGTCTCTTTGCAAGGAAACTGATAAAACTGATTATGCCAAAATAATCATGATCATTGTATGATTTAGTCATTTATTGACGGACGTTATGAATTAGAATTTCCAAAAAACCACCTTACTCATATTCATTAAAATAGTGCTGATTCCTATATCTGAGTAGATCCTATCTGTTTGAATCATGAAAAAGCACTTGTTAACAAATACAATTTATTATCACTGTGTCTAATGGAAACACTGAATTTTTGCTATATCGTAATATTCAGTGTAGCTTAACGATTTTGTATTCTAATTTTGTTTTTGTTTTGTATTAATGTTTTGCTTAGCTATTTAACTTCTATTTATCATATCAAGATTATTAGAATGTAATAGCTTTTGGACATGTTAGAGCGGTGTAGTGTTTATTCTTTGGCACGCAGTGCACTGTTTAGCGAGATACAAGATGAGGATGATTTCTTCATTATTTAACTGTTTACTTAAAAATACAATTGTATTTATTAGTATAAATTTGGTTTACATAAGTACATGGCCCCTGTATAGGTATTGTAATGATTTCTTTAATTCATTATCTAACCACAAATTTCGTTATATGCTTATTTCAGATAAAATCGTAGTTGCTATCTAATAGATTACTATGTTGTTTATGTATATTATTTTTTATTTATTTTTGAAATAAAATCGAAATATATTGTGTTACCAGTGCTGTATTCTCAGTTATGTTATGTTAATCTTAAATCGGCACTGTATCTTTCTTGTATGTGGCTTTAATTATGAAACTATTAAAAAAATCATGTGATAAGCTTCTTTTTTTTTGTTTACCTCCTTATAAAATACATTTTTACCTACATATATGGTCGGTCTAATTTTTGTACATTTTACTGACCAAAGTGGGTTTTAGACAATGACTGAGGTCAAATTTGTGTAGAATGTAGTGTAATTGTACGTAGCTTGTAAATTATAAAAGTTAATCATCTAATACGTAATTATTTTTTATGTATAATAATAATAATAAGCTACACCATTTGTGACGATAACTAAACATAATTTTATAAATTTTTCACTAAACAATCATATCAAAAAGTAAAAGCTCATTAATGTTCTGTTTTAAGTTGCTTTTATATAGGAATATATTAATACAAAGTAAAAACACATTCACAATTACATACGTATATTTAAATTATATTTACAAGTATTTTACGATACTTTTAACATCGTTGATCGGTTTATCCTTTGAAAAATTCGGACAAATTGAGCACGTAGAATTAATACCTACATATTTGAAAGATGAGTTTTTGAAGGTAGAAAAGGAAACAATAAATATAAAATGTAGTAGTATCTTTAGATATACTTCATTCCCGTTAAACGTTTACTGTCCATTCCTGTTTTGTCATAAAATAGCTTCTACCTACAAGCTTTGTACACTTTATATCGTAAGACACATAGAAGAGATATTTTAAATATAATTATCCATATAGCCAATACAATGATGTCATGTGTTATATCCATTGAGAGCCCCAAATGGTCTAAATACTCACTTGGTTTCCTAAATGGACAATATATTTTATTGCACGGCAACTTCGGGCGATCGAAACCATAGGCAGTTTGAAGGAAAGCGTCGAACGCATACCGGAAGTAAGATATGCTGGCAAACGGACGTAGGTATGACGGCATTTCCTGGTACGGGATGAAGAATTCAGAAAACATTAGCATTGGAATATTTGCTGCTGGGATCACGAATAGACCGAGCTGAAAATAAAAATATTTTGTAAATTTAAAGGTAAATAAATGAAGAAAGATAAAAAGTAAAGATAAATAGAGATTGATTGTAATGATATAGAAATTTATTTATGTATAATACTTTGTCACCTGTTTAGTTACCAGAATACAATGTCGGACAAATTTGACAACAGGTGACCTTTGCAATTGTTCCAGGATATAATTATTCAGATATATAATAACCTTAACACCGCATGCAGCGCCCACGACTAAGCCAAAGGTTTGAGCTAGTATGGTAATTAATACACCGATAGACCAGGCCATGCCTATACGGTAAACCTCCAAAGGTTGCGAAGTTAGATACCACGCCGGCAAGATGAATACTGTTGCGCATAATATCTGAAATATTCATACAATTTGAATATACCAAAATAATATAATAATAATAATAATGTAATACAATATATATTCATACGGGACTAGCTTGAACCCTGACGACGGACGTTAATAACTTAAGTCAAATCCGAAATGAACAATTTTCATTTGCGAACCGCCGTTACTCACCTGTACAGGTAAATCTACAATTATTTTTGAAGCACAATACGTTGACAAGTAATACCATTTGTTTAGATGTTGTTGGAGGACTACAGTTGATTCAACAGGAACTGAAAGTGAGTAAAGACCACATAAGCCAGTTGTATAAGTCGCGATTAAAGTTTTGGAAATATTGGATAACGGTTATATCGAATCAGTGGATGCCAATAAATGTTTTCTTACACGTTAATCGATATTTTAGTATTGAAATCATGGAGTTATAATACATAGAGTACGGGAGCCATAGGCAGGTCTGTAAGTGCGAGTGTCTATCAAATAATAAAAGAGGGAAGATGAGCGACCCATATTTATCTTTGTCTTATCACCCACATAAATATTTAGTGCGCGTTTTTAATTTAAATACTTTTTACATTAATTTAGTAGCACACCTTTAAAATTTTAATGCGTTTTTTTATTCAAAAGGAAAATCTGTTTCAAATTTTCCAATAGCATTCATCCCTTTTGTCTTTAAATCACTATCCTAAGGAAATCTAAAGCAAAGATATATTTAAGATATTTTTTTAAATGTATCTAGAGCTACTTTTACCAAAATATAGGGATAGAGAGTTAATGCGGGAATATTTTAAAAACTTACACGTTTGAATCGTCGGCATAGCGTTAGAGAAGTATAAAAACAGCAAGAAAAAGAAGAGGCAGCCAGTGTTCGAAAACATACGTCCCGCATCTTCGCCCGCGCCTCTGTACAGAGCTCCGAGCAACAATGCCACTAGTAAGTGTGTTACCACTCGTATCTGAAATAGAATAGCATACGCTAACATACAAAGAATGGTGGAGAGTCTACATATTCTCCAGGAGTAGTAACAAACATATATTTGATTAACCTGCTGCGAAACCTCAATTCTGCAATTGGATACTTACGAGTATTATTAGAGGGCAAGGGAGTGCCTGTGTTGCTGCATAATACAAAGACAAGCACTGTATATGAATAGTTCATGAATTTATATTACCTGTGTCACGTGAACATCTCGGAGAGCTCCCAGATATCCTCGCTTAAGTAATGCTGCCATCTGTTGCCAACAATTGGCATTAAATGTGTTACTATCAGAGTCATTCAATGAAAGTAACGCTTCTGCTTCCATCGAACAATCTAGAGCAATATGATATAAAATCCCATTATTGTGCTGTCTTTAAACACTTTTTAAATATCCGCATTTTTTTTAGTGCAATATAGAGTAACACGTAATAATAACAATATTTAAAAAACTGAATCATGTGTGTAAAATACTATCGCTACTCTGAAACGGCCCTAACAACGTCTAAGTAAGAAACTGTTTTGTTGGTTAAGTTATAACTTAAGACGAAATTAGGAAATAACTTTAAGATGTTTTCAATCCATTGCTAATATCTTTCTATAATTGAAATTATTAATAACAAGCTATCAATAGATGGCTTTAGAAGCCTTTTAATAAGCATACTAAATTTTCAAAAGAACATTGCCCTTGAATCCCTACTGAAAGCGGTGGTGATTTGGGACTTTAGAAAGTATAGTAGACAAAGTATACCCAATAGCAATAAAATTTAAATACATAACCTTTTTCAGGTTTGCGATGAAAGTCTTTGTCGGCAATTTTTTTCATTTCATATGCATATGTTCGAGCTTCTTGTTCCAAAAGCGCCTTATTTCCATAGTGATCTTCGGTCGTTATTTCTAGAACTGTAACATGTTAATTGTTTGTTACAAAATTAAATTGTATGTACCAAAATGACGTGACTTTATTTTTAACAACTGGAAGAATAACTTTGGAAGTAGTATTACAGTAGAACTCACTATAATCCGCCATATTGTAATATTGAGGACACGTCAATCCCGCTAGCTTTAGGACATCGGGGATGTCAACTATGGCTCCCGCGTAGAGAGTCTTGCCGTTGGCCAGCAGAACGACATCGTCAGCCGACGTGAACAGTTGAGAGGAAGGCTGGTGAATCACGCATGCTACCGTTTTCCCACATCTTGCTACTGCTTGCAGGGCTTTTGATACAGACAT
>DWQT01002227.1:0-14611 GCA_018244895.1 Myscelus amystis hages | reverse complement strand
ATAGTTGATCCCATTTGCTACTGCAATTTAAATTAATTTTCAGCTGTTTCCGGGCTCAAGGGACACCCTAACATTAAATGTAACTATGTAGTTAGGATTTTGCTCGGGCCTCCAATATTGATAATAGTTGAAAATAATAAAATACCCTTTTTAATTAAGTTAAAAGTGTAAATTTATAACAACACATCGCATTATACGAGACCATAATAGCCTTAACACACAACTGGTACCCTCGTCACGCAAGTTTAATACAGGCATGTGGCTAATGAGTCTTGGGGTGCTTCGAATTCACGTAAAATTTCACATTTATTATAGAAGTTTTAACAATATATCTAACCGGAAGTCGATTTTGGTCGTTACCAAGAGCGCGTGAAGTTAGACGTTTCATCTCATTAGGTTGCTCTAACGAGACAGACAGGACCCTGTCTGTGACGGCCCGGGTGCGTTCGTGCCCGAAGCCTTCGCGTTTTTCTAACATAGCTCTATATTTAAACAGACCGAACCTCCGCTTTATCAATATCTTGATTTTCGACTGTCACATGTGATAAATTTAGAGCTTTGGAGCTTTGGCTAAATAACTTAAATATTTCATTGACGACTATAAGTTTAGAGTGGATCAAATTTATTATGAGCACATTGGTTTTATTTTATAGGACATATTAATATAAGTTCGGGTAGTCGAGAATTATTGTTAGATGTGAACGCAATGAAAAAGCGTAAAATATTTTATTAGCATTCTTTTATTACCTGCTCTAGAACTTTTGTCAATTGACAGCCAGATGCGTATAATTTTGAATCTAAAATTGAATCTATTAAACAGTTCCAAACTAAAATTATAAAGCAGTTTAATGTAGTTGTTCAAAATAATTAAAGAATTTTCCGTTTTCGTAACTGACGATATATTTGAAATGTGTTGCGATTTTAATTTAGAGGTCAACAAACTTAAGGCGCATTTAGTTTTGAAGATACGCACCAAGTAAAAAAATAAACTAAAACGTTACATTTGGAGGTCACACGTGACGCGGTTATAGTATATGAGAATATACCAATAAAACTTATAGGATATTTTTATAATGGAACATTGCACGGCTTACGTAGAATGGAATAGAAATGTAAGAAATCAATTTATTTCATGGCTCGTACGTGTGAGATTGAAACTATCGTAAAGTCCCCAGATGGTAGTAATAACCATTTGCGAAGCCGGTCCGGAATATACTTGTTTATATAAACGATCATATTTGAACGGACACCGACTGTGTGTAGTCTCCGTAACAAACCGTATTTGGCTATAAGTTGCGATAATTAAAAGTGACTTGTAACTTGAAACTAGAGAAATATATCACCGACTCTCAACTGAAAATTAGTCCGCTTCAAGCTCTTTTCCCGGTTAAGAGTATATCTATTTTCTAACTATGTAGGCCACAAATTTACGAATTTAGAATCGTATCGCAATTCGAGGCAATAACTTAGCCGACGGCGTGTTTGCGGATCGAACTATGTCGGAAAATAAAAGTGGGATGTCAGTGATTAAAATTTACTTTTTTACAGATCGTACATTCACTTTTAATGAAAACGATAGTTGAGATGAATGTTTACTACGCGGCACGGTCGTGCCGAGTTGACAAATCCGCGGAGCGGTGTTTTGACTGAGCGTACAGGTGGTAATGTGATGTGGGGCGCGGCGCGGTCGTATCGAGCGTTCGGTGGCGCCGGCGCGCGCACCGCTCGCTCAGTGCAGCGGGCGACAGCAGCCCGGCCGGCCGCGTTCAGCGTTAAATGCGCCTTCACACAACCACGCAGACAAGGCGGCCGCGCGGCGGTCGAACCGCCACCGCCTCCCGACCCCTATCACTCGTACATAGGTACCCCCTCCCGATGCAACCGCAGTGGTAAACAAAACTACGCGCCCATGTGACTGTGTTGTGAAGTGATCGACTTTGATGTCTAATTGGCCCACGTGCCGACTCGGTGACACGAGCGTCATTATTCGTGCGGTGGAATTAGTTAATCAATTATGTAATCGATTGACGTTCACGTTTTATGTGACGTCTGTTAAAAATCACGAGTATTAGCCCGACAAAGGCCCATGAATATTTTCGAATGCTGCTTTTAACTAATGATAAAAAATATTAAAATGGCAATCAATCATTATTGTAATGAAATAGCGAAAATATTGAACTAAGTGTTAATTGTTAATATAAAAATAAATCAATCAAAGCACAATTTAATGCGATTTATAAAAAAATTAAGGTATATAAAAGTGCAGCAAAATTTTCTTATAGTTTACTTATATTTTAAATTCACTTAGCTAAGCAGGGTATTTAACGTAGACTACGATATTTGATACTCATTGAAACGCAAGCGTAGCACGTAGCCTCCTCGTAGCATGTCCTCGTAAACAGTCTACGCGTAAGCTACGTACGATTGGAGACTCGTAGCAGACAAAAGTGTACCTAAGAAAACTAATGGTGAAATATAAAGGGACTAATTGTAATATAACAAATAATTAATTTAATTTAGTTATACGTCAAACATATACGTAGATTCAGAATGAATTTAAAATACATTGTAATATTCATATTTGAAGACCATTCTTCACAAGAACGACGAATATAATTAATATTAAGAGTCATGTTAACTGCATTATTAAAATCTTGATATAACAGTAGTTTGAATACAACGTAAGACCTGATTTTACAACGTCTGCACAGTACCATATCAAAGTACCATATCATACTACTTAATAATCAACGACTACATTTAAATTGAAATATTGTCATAAAACCCCACCATGGAAATCACCCCTCTTATTATTATTCGATCAACAAATGTATATAGGAAGTTGCCGTTGGATTTTCTCTTTTTAAATAGCAAGGACGAAACAATTTCCTAGTGTAAAACATTTCCAATAGCCCATTGTAATTGCCGCCGACGCTGCTGAAATATTAAACGGAACACAACAATGCCGCAGCATTAGTAATTCTACGAGGAATGAGGTGACAAATACGACTACAAAATCGAATTCTCTTGACGATTTTATGTAATGTTTCGAAAATCCATAGTAAAATTTATTCAATTGAATTGATTTGGCATGACGATTAGGCTGAAATCAATTCGAATTCGTATTTTACCATAAAATATATGTGAATCTATTATAAATAATTCTTTACCTTGTGTCAGTAAGTTTTCAAGGTATTTTTTTTATCCTTGCGTTACTTGAACGATAAAATATTCATCGCTTTCCCTTATACGAAAAAATTGACTGTAACGAGGTAAATACGACGAAGAATCGCAGAAAAACACCGCTCTCTCCCTTGTCATAACAACGGCGGTTACTTCGCAATTTTTTTCTCGTATGAAATGTGTTATTTCGCTCAAAAGCCCTAAAGTAATTTCTAGTCTACGCTTTGACGATTTCACGAACATTCCAATCTTCGTGAATAACCGTATGTTGAATAATAACAGTTGTGCTAAATTTTTAGGACGAAATTTTGCTGTGGCAACAACGAAAATATTCAGAGGACATTCTCTTAAGCGTCTCGCAAAGTCATCGATTTTATATACCAACAAAAACAAAATTTGCAATACAAAACAGATAAAATATCCGAATACATTACGAGGTGATAGCGGTTCAGATCTTTCCACATCGGGGCGCAGAATAAGCAGTGTCTGGCTGTAAACCGGCGAAATATTATCCCTAGAATGTAAATAGGCTGTATTGGGATCCACTTACAGAGAGTTTCTTGTGGTAGACATTTTTCAGGGTTCTGAACAATATTTTTAGAGTCAGACTGTCTTTATTGCCAATGTACGTGTCAGAACAGCCTGGTCACATTAAAAGTCTTGCAACTCGTCAATCTCTCGCAAATCTCCAAGCCAAGCTGGTCCTTGCTAGTTATGAAATATCTTTTTCAACATTAAAAAAAAGACGATAATACAATTTAAAATGCAAATGCTGTTGAAATGGAGAAGTTAGTGTTGATCGGTAGCCATACTAACTTACGATTTATAGCTGGACATTTGAAAAAAAGGTGCCTATGTATTTAAATTATTTTTTTAATATAATTCGCTTTTGTTTCAAATCCTACTTGAGGTAAAGGGGACTTTGCAAATTAACGTTTCATAACTTCAAATTTAAATATCATTCGCTATAGCCCTGAAGGAAAACATCGTGAGGAAACCTGCACACCTTAGAGTATGTTATAAAGCATATGTTTTGAGGTGTATAAAGTACAGTTCTTGGGCAGGTACAGTCTTTGGTGGACTAAGGCCTTAACCCGTGTATAACATTCACTACTGGAATTAAGGAAAAGGGTTCTGAAAATAATTAACTTGTAATTACCTAATAATTATTTATAAACATAATTATTAATAATAAAACAGTTAGGTTGTAAATACTTATTTTTTTAATTACAGCGTGATATAATGACACAAGTATTATATATAATATCACGGATTAACTCTAGTTTTTTACGATATGGATGGGAAAATCAACAGTCAGCGCTCTTCCTCACTGGCTGTAGACATTCTCCGTAGATAGAGTAGGGACGTTCCCGAGTGATTGATGATCGATTTACTTGAAGGCGACTATAATTAATGCCCCCTGATCTATCAGCCTATGTCACAATTAAGTACCACGCGTATTCTAACGACATGGTTCACGTATTCATAAGATTAACCTCATTTCCCAATAGATATATTTAAAGTAATCAAAATTTCATGTAATTCCGTTAAATTAGATAGATATAATACAATAATACTGAAATAAGGATATTTTGCCAAAAATTATTTGGCAGTCAGCTGAGTCTTAGATAGAATATAAGATTCATATAAATCAGTATTATACAAATAAAATGTTGAATGTTGAGCTAAAACCCTAATTCAAAGCTTATGACGCGATTAAGTATCCTATAACAAATATCTTCTACCAAAAGCTTCCGTTTCTCTAAGCCACACAAACCTCACAATAACTGCATGAATGATATTTTAATAATAATATAATAAAACCTTTGGTTGCCTTAATACAGAGAAGAAACCCGTAAACTAATAATATATCATGCAATATTTGAAATTTGTTGTAGAAAAGAGGGAGAGTCTTAGGTTTTGCTTAAAGAGATTGTAGTTTCGTAGCCCTAATATTATAATGTGTTACTCCAAAATTGTCAGAAAACGCAAAAAAGAAAGAGAGGACACACTTGTTTTGATTCACACCCTCATTTTAAAATTCTTAAGAGGGCTTTGTTGAAATTCATGATTGTCGTAAGACTGTCTGAGTACTGTTGACCCCCTCTTGAACTGCTCGCGAACTCCTGGATCCGCTCGTCTCGTGGAAAGATTATACTTAAAGCTACTCAAACTTATAATACGTATGGGGTAGATATGGGGAGAAGTCTCCTTGCGAGGCGACAATCTGTTTCTTATATACAATATGAATTATTCATACCGTACTGACTAAATGCTGACTGAAATTTCTTTGTTACTTCCTTAGATCGGCTTTTACAATAATATGATACTTAGCATAGAATTTTTTGAATACAAAATTTCTTGGGCATATAGCAGTATCTTTGTGCCGTCTTCTTTCCTAATAACAATTGTAAGAGCAATCATTTTAATTTAAAGTTTAGCTGAATATGCTTATTTAATATGAATATTATTTATTAATAAATGTATTCACATAACCTGATATCAAATTCATGAATCATATATTAAAAGTGATAAATAGTTTTTTTTTAAATAAAATATCACGCTATAACAAAATGAATTTATTACTATGGAATAAAAATGAAATTCGCACTTATAATATAATAAAAAAGCCCACAATGGTACTTATGCTTTTGGTTCAAAAAATTTGTCCGAGAGCGCATATGAAACAAGTTAATTTCGTTTTCTATTATTTTAATTAAAAGTATACGACCACACAATACTATATTTTAATGCACCGAAGCTCCATTGTACTATTTTAATGAGTGTATATTTAAATGATTTTTTCAATGCACTACACAATTTGGAACATAAAATTTTGCTAACGTATAGAGAGTATTTGGATGCACCGTACTCGTAATTACTGAGGCTGTACGCTTTTCATACAGCCTCTCGTAGCAAAGAGGGGACGTATTAACATTTCAATTTAGTATTAATCTTCACAGAACTGAAATGAAATTTATGTCGGAAAAAGCTCGAGATTTTCCAGAGGTATTTAAATGGTTGTAATAATAATAATATGTAAAATAATAAACGTAATCAATATTTTGCACGTGGCGTAGTGCGATTCATTCGAAATTGTACATATCACAATATTAGACATCAAATTCCTTGCAAATAATAGTTATTTTCGTCCTTCTTTTGACTATGAGCAGTACTTGTATATGTCACGTTATTTCATTAAAGACATACGTTAAATTAACCGTGAATATTCTATTCAATTTGTCTTTTCTTAATATTCGGGTCTAATATATTTTCGTCAGGGATTTTCTTCTCACGTAACAAGGGATGACAATGGGTGCAGAAATTTCCTTAAGGGACGTACTGATCCCATATCTTTGAAATACCCTCACGTCCCAGCGTTTGCTGAAAAAATTCTGAGTCGCTGATTCTCGTTGAACGGCCGAACCATGAAAGTGAAAGGAAATATCTCTTAGTATATACATAGCTTATTAAATTGCGGCGGTCTTATGTAAAAGTACATAAAAATTACCCAATATCCACCTTAAAAACGCACTTTTTTGTCAGAATTGTGAGCCAGGATTCAACACTCAAACCCTTAGAGTGAAATGCTGAATAGTAACGCTATCTATGTTTATCATTTATATCAATGTTCTATTTTACTTATACTAAAGATTCTTATGTTCCCAGGAGCGGGGGAATTTGATGAAAATGTATCAGCAATACTAACCTTTAATATATCTTCTATGTAACACCAATTTCCCTGATCAAAGGAAGTGAAGGACGGAAGCGAAAGAAAGAAGTGATCTAATTGGTTCGTTAGTTTTCGCAGCGGCTAGTAATTGAAACGTCCTTAAGAGCGAATTAGGGCCAAAGTGAAAACTTTGATACAATGTGCCTTGAGAAAAATAGAAGAATAATTACTTATAATATTGTACTGCTTTTTGCTTATTTGTTTCGAAGAACATAAGTGCTATACTTTGCTTAGAAGGTCTTGGTCGCCGGTTACACGTGTACCTCAATCAACTTTGATTAAGAAGTAAAATAACTAATAACTAATGCAGTACACACTTATTAGTATTATATGCATACTTATTAGTACTATATAAATCAATCAATCTACTAACTGTATAATAAACATACTAACTAATACTAACTCCTATTCCTGCATTCGTTACCATTTTTGCCCTAATAATATTGCCAGATCGCTGTTCGATATGTAATAATATAACAAAGCTAGTAATTTCATTTCACGCCTCTACACGTGTATTAAGACGTGACTTGTAAGAGTATACTCGTATTAATAAAACGTCGGTCATTTAGAGTTCATAGAAACGATGTATTTTCTGATAAACACGTTATACAAAGCTTGGACATGCAATCTGATTAATTCTTTAACGGATAAAAGCAATCAAATATAAGAAGTAAATAATTATGGTAGAATTATAAACGGTAGAGCTCTTTAGTATCGCCTGCCTTAGTAAGAATTATATACCTATGTTTTGTGACGTATCTAATAAATGCATTTTCAAAATACGAGTAAGTTATAGCTGTAATAAAGGGACATTGTTCGGTTTGAAACCCACATCATGAGCAGATAAATTAGAGCCAACCAATGGCGTCGCGGTGCTTTCACGACTACTTCCGGTAAAAACCTTTCTTCTGCAAACTCGAGTTCTATGCGGCGTTAATGAGAACACTGGTCACGATAACACAATCCAAAATTAACTTTATTACAATGCCCCAGGATCTATATTTCAGTGGAGCATGATTGCTATTAAGTTATTACGTATATGTATTTACGTACATTTTTATCGCTTTAACAAATGTTCGTAATGTATACGTTTCACGTTACAAATCTTGTTCATGTACACATCTACTTCCTAAGTAAAGCAAGTGACCTCGAGCAAAATAAGAGGTAATCAAAAATATTAATGTGAACTTTATTAGTATACAATCATGCCAGGTCCGTAACGGGGTAGGTAGGAGACACCGAGTGCCAAGTATCTCTATTCTTACAAACATTACTTCTTCGATATTGAAATGCTTCTTCTATATTCAGCACTCTGATACATAAACACCGATTGTGGAGACTAGTTACTACCCCCATCAGTCAGTGCATAACTTATTTGATTTAGGTAGAATTATTTGATCTAGGAAGTCTTGGTTTCCCTCGGCACCTACATCCGATTGGCTCTCGCATGGTATATCTCTTCTTCTTCCATTCTTTCTGCATGTAATCAACAAAAAAACTGAAATGTTATCGCTAATTGTAGCTTTGGTTTAAGCATAATTAATCTTGTGTTTCTTCATTGATTAATATATTTTATTTATTTATTTATTTAGATCGCCAACATTCTGTACATCGTAGGAAAAAGTATGGAGCATAAAGCGATATCTTATGTCATACTTTCGCTGCTCTGCTATCGTCGTTTGTGTCACAAGAGCATTAATGCGTCGCGCTCAGTGCGTAAACACTGACCCGACCCATACTAGATGGCCCCGATGTGTTCGTTAAGACGATTAATTAAGTGGAAAATATAAAAGCGAAGAAAACTAGCAGCTGTTTTATAATTTAATACCATTACCATCGTATTCTATACAAATAGAGTGGGTTATAAGAATAAAATCAAATCATGCATGCATGCATTTATAATGTTTGCGAGGTGTGTAAAGCTAGGCCATGCATACTTGATCAGCGTGGTAGACTAAGGTCTAGAACCTTCTCACGTTCCAGCAGCGGACCAAATTAAAACTCGCGAAGTCTTCTTTCTTTCTAAATGTTTCGTTTGCGTGCGCATTTGATGGTGCTCTCAACTTCCGCTATGAATTTTACAGCTTTTATGAAAGCTGTTCGCGTGATTCCCTTCGCGCTTATAAGGTAGTGGTGTATGTAGAACACGGGTCCAGTAGAAATGACCGATGAAACATTTAATGTAAACCTCAGCATAACGTGCACACTTATTAAACCACAGGAGCCTATTTCGTGGCGTATTGTATAATGGAACCGGTATTTAAATTTGCAAATCAATATTCAATTAAAAAGTATCAATTGATACCATCATGGCAACATAGAATTAAAATCTTTTGTAGCTTTCCACATACTATTAAAGAACCGATTTATGAATTTCGTTTGAATTCATTTGGTTTTCTCAATTGTACTGTTTATTAGTCACATAGTCCGTTTAGCATTGGGGAGAATAAATATTTCACTGCGTGATTTCTAAGCAGTGATTAATTTCGAATAACTTAATTGTTTATAATCAAGGGCTGTCAATTTCTAAAACACGCTCTTAAGATTTCTCGATAGTATGTATAACGGTTTGACAAAACTTTAATCAGTCACCTATTTTCGACTCACAAAGTGTGCTATGAAATAAAATTAAGATTAAATAAGTAACCTACATAGCGTAGCTTTTATTAAATCCAAGACCAAGTGTTGTTCCGATTCCAACAACATTAATCATGAACACTTCTGCCTCGTCTAATGAATGTATATGCGGTTCGCCACAATAAACGAAGGGGATGCGGCCATTGGTTCTCTGAGAATTTACTGGGCCGGATATTGTTCCGAGTTGCGTACGTCCCTAAACTTCATTAATACCGCCCAAGAGTGGGGCCAAACAAAGAAGTTCGCACGTACGAATCACGATTTATTTGGTACAGAGATCTCA
Organism: Myscelus amystis hages; assembly: GCA_018244895.1. Lineage (NCBI taxonomy): Eukaryota > Metazoa > Arthropoda > Insecta > Lepidoptera > Hesperiidae > Myscelus > Myscelus amystis. Next base: position 4,775 of record DWQT01002227.1, on the reverse strand, counting down.
TTCATACACATAACCATAATATCTTAAGGAGGCTACACCATTGAGTATGCGTAATAAATATATAGAGGTACATGTGGGTAGAAATTAAAGATTTTATAGGATTGGTTTTGGTAAATCTGGTTAGGCTTTATTGTCAAAAGCATAGTAATAATTTATTGGAAACTAGAATTTGCTCTAGATTCAATTACCTATACGTAAAATAGTTGATAACCAAATTATCGCAAATGTATATACATACTCGTAGGTGTAGGTACACTACGAAACACAATATCGTACAAAAAATGTCTTTTAATCATCTCAATACACCCTCCTTTCACGCACGCTCTCATTTTTCGGCACTTAGGGGTACGCCTGATGTAAAGTTGCTTGTCATGATAATATACTGACGCTCTAAGGTAACGCTTATTATGTAAACTCCCTTTAGTAGAGTTCCGTACACATTCAGTATTAAACGAACTCATTGTTATTTCACGGCGCGGTTCAACAACGTGCAAATATAGGGATTCATAAATCACGTCACTAACAACATTGCCGAAGCACTCGTGACAACGTATGGTTTAATTTATGAAATCGTTATACCGGAAAACAGCCTCTTACGGCGCTACAAAGAATGCCGGCGCTCTAGAGCGCTGTCCTATTGAATGTAAACCTTTTTGCAACGTCAATTGTGCGCAAATTGCTTTATCGAATTCAACGCACTCAAACAAAGCGGCTCTCGTAACCAATGAACTTTGGACGAATAAATTAATGGTGCCATGAAATTTTGCGCTTCTCTTGTTAACGAATTAGCATCGATCGGGACGCGTAATTAACGTTTGTTAGTTTAGGATTTCCACTTCAATGAAATAAACGACCGTGTATATACGTCATATGCATGTATTAAGACTACTTACTGAAATTTATTTCATGGTAGATACTCATATGTACGAAGTACGTACTAGATTTGAAAATATTTATTATTAGCGAAACTAAAAGCTACGCTTGTTAGTAATCGGATTTAGTAATGTGAGTATTTAACGAATTAATATTTCACCGAATAATGTATTTAACAGGTCATTTAGTAGTCTAAATGCAATCTCCGGCATGCATGCATGTTTTAGAATAACCTTCCTGTAGGAAGCTTCCTTAGTTAAATACACGGATTTGCATAATAGCAGCCGTTAAAGATTATTCCAATATTCACAAGACACCAGCACTTCTAGAGTAGATAATATTCATAAATAACAATAACAAATATTCGACAGGCCATTTGCCTGTGTCATGCCTTTTTGGTACGTAAGTGATGTCATTATATGCGATAATTATGCGATTCGAATAAGCGGTTAGATTCTTGCTGACAGTTATATCACAAACCCGTATCGTTACGCCATATTAAGTTAAGACAATTTATCACAATTAGTGCAAATATATACGAGTATGTATATACATCTGTGTCCAGCAAAGCGTGGAATATAAAAACTTTTGTCACAATAAAAAATACCGCAAGAGGCTGTCCGATTTAAATATCTCCAACATTTTAATAACAGTAATCTAAAATTTTATGTCTAATGAAAATATCTACTATCCTCTGTAAATGGCCGTAATATTTTATCTCGTTGGCCCCATTTAAAAATGTAACGTTAAAAAAATCTCTTCATAGTGCAACATAATATTCGTCTAAATGAATACCTTAAAATAAGAATCTGTCTACATTAATACAAAGTTTTGTATTGAGCTTTAAATTTGACATACAAATGTATAGCTATTGTAACTGTTTAACAGCTGTTAATAAGGTTATGCAACTGACCACTAATGAGTACTTAGATATATACAAATATTTCACCAGTCTGGGTGATTTCAACAATAATTTAATTATTTCCATTGAATAAGCGCAAATTGACCGGAAAATGTTAATTACCAATTAATAGGATATTGTGGGCATTAATTTGTTAGGTTGAAACTTATTTTAAAATGAACATACTGCACTTCATATTCAGGTATTATGCAATATGTTACGTAGTGCGTTTAAAATACATCGAAAGTATCTAAATATTATATACAATGATTAAATTTCATTTCAAATCATTTTTGGGCAACATTTGTTGAGAATAGGGATTTTACATGTATTTTTATTGATAAAAATGCCGCTACATTTAGCTTAGATTTCATATTGTATCGAATTTCTTGTATTGAAAAGTATTTCTTTTTATAATTCACTTATAGAAATACTACGCTAATTATCTTCTGCATCTACATATGCATAGCATAACTGATGTGATTTACATAATTTCGTGCTCTATTATAGTCGAAGTCGGAATGTGGCGACCCAAAATTTGGATACTAGTGACGAAGAGAAGTGGCACGCTAGCGATAGCGAAAATAACCCTAAAGGTTCTTAGGGGTCACTACGGACCCGTAATGATATGACAGGACGGGTTAGAGGTTGACAGCAGCTTACGAGCCTTATTTCTTTTCAGAGATATTAAACGTCCGTTAGGGGCGGTGTATTCGTTTATCCGATCTGATTTGTTCGAGAAAGATCTTTGTACTACGTATGCGCTTTGAGATTGAGACTTTTATATCCATTGCGCATTAAGAGATTTAAGCTGCAAATACCTCAAAGCGCGAAGAATAAGTTTAAAATCACATTGAAGAATAATGTAGCACACATTTAGTCGGTGAACAAGCTTTCCATTTACTATTCGAGTGTAATCCGTGCAGGTGTGGGCTGGAGGCAAACATTTGTCTCTGAATGTTAGCAAAAAGTGCACAGCGGAAGTTGAATCGGACGATGACGGCGCGTGATGAGGCCACTGCGCTCACGGTCGATAGCGCAACGCTTGTGTTACACCTCTGTAGGTTTTCCGTTTCTCTTTTTGCTTCCCTTTTCTTTTTGTTCTTTTTCTCCATTTTCTTTTTTCGTCGTTTCTTATTTTATCCTTTAATTTAACGAAGAAGTGATTTAATAGAACAATAAAATATACGTTTTCGGTAAAATTTAACTTTTCATTTTGAAGCGTCTACTTTGGTCCTTAGAAACGCATAACTATATGACTATAACATATTTTACTATGTATTAAAACGCTAATCGAATTGATGCGATGTGATCAAAAGGTAAAGCTTTTAATTTTTATGCTTTTATCTCGAAGCTCTCAGAGTTTATCCGAATTATACTTTAGAGATTAAGGTACTTGCTGAGCTGGGACTGACTCGTGTTTGAAATATTAATTTTGAAGCGAGATACCAGATATGTAATAGGAACACGGCAAATGTGTAGCGGTGAAAGGCCTACGTCAAAGGGTACGGGTGAAATTAAGCGTTCGAGGTAGAAATTCGTTTTCCAATTTCAAACGTTCATATTTAGAACAAATATGTGGTAATTCGTTTCTGATCGTCTTGACAAAAAAAACGTTTATAGTTGCGTTCAAATTAGTTTATTTGTTTATTACGTTAATAAATAATCAGGTATTTGAATTTCAGTCTCCCAGTGTGGGAGGAAGGCTAATATTAAGAGGATACCAGTATTAAGTTTGTGTTATTTTCTGACGTTTGTGAAGTTGCCAATCCGCACTACGCCTAACTAAAACCTTTTTCACTATGAGAGGAGACGCGTGGTCATAGACAGGTCATAAAAAATGAATTTCGATTATGAGCATATTCGAAATACTTATAACATAATTTTTATTGGAGTCGCGTCTGGGTTATTCAATGACGTGGCAATGCGACATTATCTCTCGGTGAACTCAAATTGAAGCCGTTCTCCCTGTTTTATCGCTATATATATTCTGTAACTAGCTGTCCCCGCAAACGTTGCTTTGCCATATAAAGGATTTTGTCGCTGTCGCAATATTTTTTATTGCTGCTCCTCTCCTATTCATCGTAGCGTGATGTTATATAGCCCATAGCCTTCCTCGATAAAAGAGCTATTTAACATTGAAAGAATTTTTCAAATCGGATCAATATTTCCTGAGATTAGCGCATTCAAACAATCAAACAACCAAACAATCAAACAAACTCTTCAGCTTTATATTATTATCAGTATAGATAGATCTTTCTTTCTACCCCGTTAGGAACCTGGCATGACGTAATCATGACGATATCTGAATAATAATAATAAATGAAATCAAATAGTTGATATTGATATGCTCCATACATCTGTTTCATAGCCTTCATTAATACCATTATTTGTACTATTGATAACTTTGAGTATTTCTTTAACTATAATACATAAAAATACTATGTCTATGTGCGTATTATAACAACAGTTAACGTAAATGAAAATATTGATTTTTGTAATGCACTTTGAACATCTGTATAACTTTAAATAGGTTTTATCTTAATCGTGATGCTTCAAGTGCAATTTCCGAAGAAAGCTTTGGTTACATCAGCTAAGCCATACTAACTATTTAAGTGTTAAAACAAAAAGGTATTATGTTAAAATTGCTTTATTCAAAAATATATGTAATGAATGAACTCGATCAATCTTTCTGAATGAGGTGATATTAGGATTTTTTATCTAATCCAGATCTCACTTGTCCAATTACACGCAATTTCAAATAAATTGACGAGATAACAATCTGTATGTATGTTTCTGTAGGTATACAGAATTTTTTTGCATTTTGCATTCGGATAAGAATCATTTATGGTACAGAAAATGCTAGCATAAACAGTATGGATATATTCCTGAATCATATAACTGGTATTTACCGGCCGTTGCTATGGATATGAGAAGTTTTTTGTTTTGGGTAAATTTAACTTTGCAATTTCTTTGACAGCCTTTATTGATACATAATTAT
>DWQT01002226.1:0-14623 GCA_018244895.1 Myscelus amystis hages | reverse complement strand
GTGTAGAATCGTTGTGTTAATCGATCGTTACAAGGTGTTCAATCACATGAAACGTGATTGGTGATGGTTATAAAATACTTTAACGAAAAAATGTAGATATTTATGGTACCGAAGACGTATTAAATAAAACAAGCAGATACAAATTAAATTCTGTTTAATTATATTATGCCATCGAAATACTTATTACTGAAATTTGTTTGGACATGCTTACATTACACATAAACGTAAATGTGAATTTTATTAGTTGCAAAAGTATAACACTGATGTACCTTCGTAAATTATTTACGTTGCATTTATTGTTGGACGTATTAAGTACTTAATATATAACAAAGAGAAACCATTATACACAGTAGTGAACAACAGGTTTCCTTAAAGTTATGTGTAATTAAAATAATTAATATAATATTAAATATGTGAAAATCTCATGAAATTTTAAAATGTAGATAATATAGGTGTAGGTACTTTTAGCTACATGTAAATAGGGAAATTGTATAATTTGGGGGTCGTTGACATTGACGGCTTTGAATTTTATGGTAATTACTGCAAAACAAAACTATAACTAAGATACCTATGTTACTTTATTAAACAGTTACTTTAATTAATCACATAGCTTAGAGCAGTAACCGCGTTACTACCTACATATAAAGGAATGGCTGCTGTCTCGTTTTCGTTCCTTGTTGTAATTGTAAATATTACTCATTAGTTTCACACAATATAATGTAATATTGTATATATAAAGATAACGAGACTAGTTAATGAATAGGCTTTTGCAGTTCAATTGTGTTAATTATTTTTTGGCTTCATTGTAAACTGTACGCCTACCTTCGTGATTTAGGAATTTGGAAAAGGAAAAAAATATTTTCCCATTCATAAACGAAGCTTTTTTTAAAATTATAAATATCCCACACAATATATTACTTTGGCAAAGATCTCATCTACCTTTTTCTATTTTACATATTGTTAGGAAAATCAACGGCATTAAAATAAGAATTTCATGTTGCAATCAAGTAGTCATGGTACACATACATATATCTCCGAAACGAATGATATTAACCATTTTAGTATGGTGAAGATCGCGTGCGGTATTGGTAGGTGCCGACGGAAACATTTAACGATCAGAGATATTGTTTGCAAGATGGAATTGATGTTTTCACAGTCCATCGACCGGTAGCCAGTTTCAGTCACGATTTCATACATTTACGCACTCACGCTGCTCTCTCTAGACACCGTTGATTCATTTATTTTAAATTGTCTGTTGTAGTTATTTGCATCCACCCACTTGTTTAAAGTCTGGATAGTTTTAAACGTTAATTTATTAATAGTTTATGTCGTGATTATTCAATTGATGCTCTATTGTTTTTTAATTTATTTGAATGAAAGGGAAATGTAGGAAAAGTTACGAATAAATTTATTGCACAACACCTGTCTGTACATCCATCTACTACTAGTTGGGTTATGGTGGTTTTTCACGTCTAGGTCTATGTTTTCGACGAGCAAATATCATCCTTATAACTTCATACGAGAAACTCGACTGTGATGAATTTGATTTAAAGCATCAATTAATGTGATAGAGATGATAATATAATATTAAATATTTTTCAGGTTAATTATTAATTCACATTGCTATTTTTCAGTATTTTCAGTGCTGCAATTAGAGGTTGATTATACTATTATTATAGCATATTAAGGTTTCATAACACCATTGATTGTACGTTATGAAAGTACTAAGTATTTTTTTCCTAGCTAAGTAACGTAAAAAATAAACGAATGTTTAGGATACTTAAATACCTAAAGTGTGAAATGTATTTGGGTTAAATAGCTTTATGCCAACATTATAGATACTTAAATATATTACAATTCAGTAGGAAAATTAGTAGGCTTTATGCAATATACGTATATATTTTATTCACTCTGTAATACTGGTAGGACCAGATGTCAGCGAAAACATAATAGGGATTCTGTACCCGCGAGCGATATCTCCGTAGGGCCTGTGGATAATGAGCGCTGAGCATTTTGTCAGAAATTCTTTTCGCCATTTTATTTCCAGATGTAACTGGATGACACTTATCTCTACGAACCACGACACTAGCGAATTGTGGAAAATGAACTTTGGCTAAAAAATTACAAGAGCTCGACTAAAATGTAAATTGTAACTGATAAGGATACAGCATACCAAGCTTATTATGCAGAGGCATATTTTGAAGCACTCTACACGCAGGTCTATTTACAAAAGAAAATCGCTACCTTTACCTATATTTATGTTAGGTGGGTACTAAACTCTTGCTACGCGCTCTGATTCGTATCTAGATAGAGTCGTTTTTATTTTAACCAGACATCTGATAATCTTCTAAATATATACATGTCTAAACAATATAGGTATTCTTAATATTACACCTACATAGATACGGAATAATGTTCATCACACTAATACTCTGCAGTCAGGGTCACTGACCTCTTAAGCAATGGATAATCTTTTAGATATGGATTGTACTAATTTTTAAACATCTACTTAAAGTCGTACATTATAAAAACTCCACATGGGATGCCTTTTATGAAATGAATATCGATTTAGCGTGATCGAGTAACATTCAATAAATGCCAAAGTTTATTATTAAAAAATTCCGTAATGAACGGATGGTCGCGAGGCACGTGCAAGTGAAAAATGTCAAGTAATGTATCATTTGATCGATCCCAGAGGACGGAGGGACAGCCGCGAGATGAGCACCTGTTAAAAACGACATAAAACTAAACAGGTCGTTCAACTATAATGTTCTATTAACGCTTTTACGAGCTCGACTCCGTGGGCACGCGCCTCGTAAACCGGCGGTCACCTGTTGTGCCTACAATGTTCGTCAATGGATATTTTGAATGCCTAAATAAGTATTAATTCATTCATATAGACGATGAGAAAGTGTTTTTAAAATGTCTTTAATTTGGTACGGATTAGATTCCATTAATAATATTTTGTGCTATCGACAATAAGTGTGGCGTGTTTTAAACCCGATCAACCTTCAGTAGTTGTATGAAACCTATACCTACCTACATGAAACATAAATTATATACAACATACATGTATTTTCAGTGTACTCCCTTCAGTCTAAGGACAAGGGCACCTATTCTAGCCCTTGTAAACTACGGGTATATATAATGAACGAAGGATCGGAAGGTTTCAAATTTTTATGCTTTTATTCTATACCTTTTACTGATCAGAGTTAAATTTCTCTTATAACATACATCTCATTCATATATCAAAGATTAATATTTAATATATATAGTGTTAAGGGTTGCAACAATTTTTTTAGTAAACTATTGGAACAGAAACCAAAGAGTTTTCTCAGCAGTTTTCTTAAAATAAGCTCAGCTCTATGCGAAGACGCCATGAACCATAACTCAAATGACTGCATACGTCAGGAATATAAAGGAGGATCTTAACGAAAGCTCCGCCTAAACTAAGATGGCCGTCTATTCTGCTCACACCTTCTCCATTCTCATTGGTGCATCCGGGAAATTTCACTGACTCTGTCCTTTTTTTCACCAATCAACGATGGGATGATATTGGAAAAGAAGTTTGCTACAAAAATGCCAGATACGCACCTCTCACTCATTATGTATGCGGATGAACAGTAAAGCAATAGTCTTAGATGAGTTGAAGTGGTTTCGAAGAGAAGAAAACAGATGGCGCTGTAGGAACGTAGTTCCACGTTTTAGGTACAGATGGCGGTAAAATGTGATGCTGTTATAATTGTGTTTTTAAAGTTTATTTGGGCAGCAAAGTGGTCATAAGCAATGATTTGATATTCCAAAATTATTTCCTAATTTTAACCTCTAATGTATGAATATCAAGAACAGAAACTGCTCGTAATAGAAAGCCCACTCTTACAAGACCACTGTCTTATAGGAATTGTTGCTACTTAGTCTCACTGATAAAGAGGTACCCCATATGTTACCTATCCTAATTCATAATAACTAATACCAATACTTATCATAAAAACTATCACTGTGTATGTACTATATTACACTATATTGACCGAAGTTCCTACCTACTTACGTGCAAAATGATACCTCGATATCGATCAATAAAGCCGTAAAAATGTCAAATTCAGTATTAGGAACGTATCAACTGTTTATAACATAGTGTTAAGAATCGTTAATACCCATACTGAGGAAATTCAAACAGCTATATGGGTACACACACAGTATCTAACAGCTCGTTTCTGCCGTTAACATGTAAATTATTGTATGTAATAGATAGGTAAATCATAAAAAGCGTAGTTTGTTAAGCGCTAAAAACTCGGGCCGTTAGGTAAATATTTCCACTTCGTTGATTGGAATTTTAAAGTAAAACAAAGCTATATATCTCTTGATGTAATCGCTCTCGTATGGATTGGTCTCGCTTGGCAACCATTGAGCTACTTCTATTTTTCTAATAATAGTACCCAACTGCCTGTTAATAGTCCACTATCGAACTTTCGTCTTCTCAGTATTTCTCTTTGTCACGTAGTAAAAGGCCAGTGTGTTTTTCAAACGCTTCCGTTTAAAGTGCGCCTTTGTGTAGAGACATCTCTACGTTGCGGGTAAGTACCTTTTCTCTGTTTTAACTTACTTTCATATATACTAAATGTATTCATAATAAAATTAAAATATTATGTACCTAAGTAATAAAACAAAATTATCTCCATATTTAAAATTCACATTTTTATTTCGTATTTTTAATATTTACACTATTAATTTTAGACCTAATATTAGGTAATATAACTATTTTTACAGTGTTACTATAGGTATTGATGTGCATCTTAGCTAATTTTTACGATTACATTGGAATAAATGTTGGTTTCTATTCCCCTATTTATGCTACCTAATAATTAGTAATGTACACGCACGCTTAGAAACATGTTGTTAAAATGTTATGATTTTGTATCGTTAGCAACTTGAAGTTATACAGTCCTATGTGATGCCGCTGACTAACATCGTAAATTATCTACAAGCTACCAAACGCGATAACAGTCTTTTAAAAAATATACGGAAGGCCCACTATCGCATGTAGGTATTTTACAATATCGTGTGCCCCTTTCGTGTGTATTTGTTCTCGAATTTGTATTCAAAAGATACCTAACGTCGAAGTACGCAATAATCGTAAACCAAACGACTTAAACACAGATTTTAGGAACTTTACAGAATTGGTACTTCATTGAAAAAGTGTTACTGCAGCTTTGGTAATAATTGGACAAAAATTCCATTTTAATAATATCAGTAGTGTTGTTGACCCATCTTATGTATATAACGTTAGCCTTTTACATACATAATAAGCAATAAAAATCAGATTTTGGTTATCGTAAATAAAACAACTAGGTATACATTTTAAATACGTTTATTGAAGTACAGTATTAAATGCAAAACGTCGTACAATTTCACAACTATTATTGGCTTATAATATGAACTTTAATGTTTCGGTAGGTAAGTACCTACTTATCCACCAATGTCATTTTTATTAAAAGGTGTGAATTTAATTCTTTTAAAGTTGTTTAAAATCACCTATTATTTTTATTGCGAGTAGGTACGTAACGGGTTTCGATAAGTATTAAAACTTGTTATAGCAAATAAGCGATTTTTTTAAATGTTTCCAAGTTTCCTTGTACGAGAGTTGTATTAATTTAATTTATAGCTATTCAATAGTTGTATTACCAGATACAACTATTGAAAACGTATTTATAAATAATTAATACCTCAACAATGTATGTAAGCCTGCTATTCATATTCCTTCATTAAATAAATAAATGTCTTAGAAAATATTCTGAACCTTTTTTTTTCTTTGGGGGTAATTTATAACGTAGGTATACTAGATATAATGTTGAACTCTGATTATAAAATAAAAAAAACCAAGCGTTAATATTTTAACTGAATTCACGAGTATCAGTACCTAGTTATGGTTTATACAAATTACATGGTAAACGATTTATAGATTTCAAGGAGAGTATTTAAATCACATTCTGCATTCCTTTTCATTTTACATTAGTGTTAGTAATCAGCTCTGGACGTAGAAAAGCAAGTAGGTACAAATTGCTTAAAGTAGGTAACAGCATATTGTATTCTTTCAAATACTTATCGGCTCTTATTTAAATAAAGTTGTTGGTCACGTTGCCCACATATAAATGATCCATCACAAGAATCATATAAAAATTAACATTTGGTTTCAATGCATACTAAAATTAATTCTAATTTCCTTACCACTGTCCTGTGTAGAGGCTATATTATGTTAGTTTATAAATATTCAACTCTTGATCTCTACACAGGATGATGGCAGTATGTCGCGTAGAGCTATGCAAAGACCATGTTTTCAAGTCAACTTATTTCTTTAATTTTCCGGTATTCAGAAGAAAGAAATTTAAATATGTCTACATTAATTATTTCCGATTATTAAATATAATTTCTACTACAATCGTTATGAAATTTAGATAATGGATAGTACATAAATTACTTGGGAATATACACATATACAACTTAGGTATAATGACCAGGTACTTCAAATGATCTAAAATTCTTGAACACTAAGAACTAGCGCCTCTCATGACGAGTCAATGATACTTTCTGGTTTGATTATCATTGTAATCTGTTTATCAATAATGTCAGTATCATTATACCTACTCTCGAGGGAAACATCTAAGCACTCCGCTCACAGCACACCAACTAGAAACTCCAACTAATGTTAAACCATCATTAAAAATTTAACACTCACACAATTCAATTGTAATGAGCTACTCGACTACGGCTTCATTAAAAGTGAGCATTTAGTGACTAATTTAATTAAATTCAAATTGTTTTCGGTAAATAAGCAGCGGCAGGAACATTTACACGTCATTAGCGTGCTTTCTTAAGTGCCTCTAACGTTAATATATTCCGAGCACGCTAATACTGGGCCCTTCAATTTAGGAACGATTTATATTTAACTTTTAAGAGGAAAGTGGCCCTCTCAGCCTGTAACCACACAAGACGAGAAAGCTGGTAGTTGAGTATGTAACATTTCTATAAACTGAGTTAATGTGGTACATTATTGACACATTAAAAACATGATCCTTATCTTATAACTATATAGTAACAAAAAACAGGGGTATAGATATATAATGGGTCTTGAAATATTTACAAAACTTTTTACATTACTTCATCATTCCCAGACACTGCGGATTAGCAATTGTTTTGGATGCATCATACGACGGTATAACATTAATAAGTTAAGAACAAAAATCATTGACCATTTGGTACACATTTTATTTATATGAGGCCATGTTAATTATGCTAATTAGCAGCCGGGATAATATTTCTCTTTTACGGACATATTAATATTATACATAGTATGCGTAATTTAAGGTTATTTAGATGCACACCTCAACAAATCCCAACCGGAACGTCGTGGTGGAGACTGCTCCAGGCCATCGGAAATTATAAAAAAGGTTATTAACATTTTCAAGTAGGTATCATTAGGTATTGTCACGTCATATATCAAAAATAATAAGCATAATGTTTATATTAAACTGTGTCTGGACGTTATAACGAAGCCAGTCATTTCACATACATATATGCCTTTTTAATTATAATAAAAAGCAACAGCTGTGTAATATTAAAATATAATTGTAGTACCTAAAATTCCCATTGAGTACGGCAATGACACAAATGGCTATAATTGCTCATCCTTAAATGCACAGACAACCTTGAAAAGTCAACGTTCTGGGTTTATAATGATCGCAATTTGATAATTGTCATTGAACTTTGTCAATTAAGAATTGTATAAGGAAATCGTGCGTCATGCTATTAATAATGCATCATAATTATAAGAGGTAAACAAACGTAGATATTCGAGGTACGGATATATTAATATATATTGTATACCCATTATATAACTTTGTACGTTAAGTTACTTAAGAAAGACGTAGGTTCAGTAACAAAATACAGTTTATTTAATTATGAAAATAGGAAGAATATTATTAATATAATTTTATGTAGGCAACTTAATATTAAATATTATAATATTATTTTTATAAATGTAACTGTAAATTGTCATGGCATGTAATGCAGCCGTGACTTGGTAATGATGAATAGACTGCCATAATATATTGAAATCTGCTTGTGTGGTCCGTTCTTGATCCCAAGGTCCGTTCTTGACCATCGTCCAATTTGTTAGCTGTAAAACGAAAGCAAACATAAGTGAAACTCCTATAATCATTTGTAATTTGCTTTATTAATATAATACCTATTACTAATATGTACTATTCCCATAATTATAAAATATACTAATACCTTCTTAAATAATATTCCTGTCCACGTGTACCTATACTAGACAAATAACTACGTTTATAGTAACAAATAATAACTAGATTAATATTAGTAATAATCTCATTTGTGCACTCCCGTTACTAATGAAAACTGACTAATTCTTTTTAACACTTATTGATAACTGAATGCTTACTACCTATGGCACTTTTAGAAGTTTTTGCAGCAGTCCATGAACGGCAACGCCCACTTGTGACGGTTGCAACTCTTTTGCTACTCTTCTCACACTAAAAGAAGGGACAAAATACATTTTCTCTTGCAGTAATAGTTGCAACCATCAGAATATGAGTTGATCATTAAACACTTACACCCGACTACTTCATCCTTACCGAGCACCAACTGTTATATCAAGCCTTTTAAATAAACATCCAATCAAATATCACGAACCCTGCAATCAAATCAACGTGAAAGTACTATCCACACGTGTTCTGTATCTAAGCATGAGTGCGTGGAAGATGTGCTGGTGTGTGTGCGGAGCTCTGAAGTGCAGTTTGGGAATACCGCACCAACTGATACGCCGTAAAGTACGAGCCGGGAACGCTGGGGGTTGAAATTTAGGGAATAAGTCCGAAGATAACAAAATGAAGCAAGGAAAGGGCATATTAATCTAAAATGATAAGTTTCAAAATAAGTTTAACTTATCCAGTTCTAATAAATATATTAAATAAACTGAGTTGACGTAATTTTTTACATTTTACACAAATATACGTATCATATTTTTAATCTATATTTTATGTTGTTCGGTAAAAAAACCAATTCCTTGTGTATATCTTTTGAGCTTTGAGAAACATAATTGTTATAAAATGATAAATACTTATAATAAATAGGTATAATATCGTATAGCTTAAAAATAAGTGAGCAAATGAGTAGTGAGTAGAAATTATGTATACCCACATCTATCTGTCTTTGTCAATTAATATGGACCAAGGGGACAGCTTACAAATAACTACATTTTTTGTATACAGTAAGACATACGTTTTATCCATATTCAAAAGACATTTCTAAATTAAAATCTTACAAAAACATGTTGCAACTTTGATAAATAACTTACAATATTCTCAAATTATTTATTTACTCCAAAAGCTTATCTGCTTTACATACTCAAGCCGTCCTCGTACTCGTATCTGGAGATTGGTCTTGATATTTCTACTTCTTGTGTAGCGCGCGGGGTCAATAAAATATGTAGGCAGACGCGACGTGTGGGTCTCCCGCCTTCCTATAACAAGAAAGAATTTTTCTATGCATTATATTTTCTTGTGTCGGTGAGAATATTCGAGCGATGTTCTTACAATTTCTTTACACGCAACAAATGACCGGTCCTTTGAATCATTTTTGATTGTAGACAGAAAAAGAAAATTTGACATGATTATACGTTATATCCCATAGATTCGTGTTAAAGTATTATTATAATAAATTTTTTGTGCATAGAAAATAGATGCTTTCTTAAAATGTGTACGTCTACGTTCAATGTAATCTAAAAGCAAAGATCACGTAAACATGCATTCTTACATATAAACAGTGGCCCGTTATAAATTACCCTTTAAAAAACGCCTGTATCGATTGATAAAACGGTACATTTATAGTGCAAAACTATAAATATCACTTATAATAACATTAGTCGTACTGGATCTAGATTCGCCGTATTACATTTCCATACATATTCGAATACCATCGCAAATACTGTATATAAATGCCTTACTACATAATTCCATATTCATACTCGTATTTTAGTTCCTTTATTAAATGAACGCCTTTTAATTCTTTATTACTATCATATATTAGGTTTATAAGGTTTTATGCTTGGCTATCATTCAACATTTGTCACACAAATTAATAAAGTGATTCGTATAGACAGTACGTAGATGGTTGACATTTATCAAGTCGTAGAGCCAATTGCAAAGAGATGGCAATGGATGACATAAACTATTAAGAGCCTCGTTCGAAGATATTCAAAATGTATTTTGAGTAGCCACAAGTATCATTCTCGATTACAGTTCAATAACACAACAGGCTTCAATTGATTTAGGGTTATGTAAGTAGTAGAGAAGAGATTATTACTAGTATGAATGTGTGACCGTGCTACACGGCTTCATAAAATACCATAGTTTTCTTAAGGATAATACTTTTATGAAAATGGTCCATAGTATCAGATGTAATTTTGCATTTATTTTATTGTTAAGAAAATGTTAATATCTTTTATGCGATAGTATATTAGCACATCGAGATATAGTTAAGGCGCGACTATAGGAGGTATAATACAAAACACAAATTGCTGTCAAACTTTTGATGTGTTTAGTTTTATGACGTTTCGCAAGTAAATCATAATGATTCACTTATGTATAAATAAAATATGAGAAGCATATGCTATATATTAAGTTAACTTTCTAGCAAGAGTATTAATTGTGATTAGTAAAATACTACCTAATCCTTGATATTTTTAGTTTCTTTGACTTAATTGTTCCCTATAATCGTTTCCAAAACGGCAGAAAATATTGTGTTATTTACTGAAATGATAATATTTACGAACATTTAATTAGCTGTCGCTTACGTAATTGGAGATTTAATCGGAAAATATAATTGAATATAATCATTGTATTAACCGTTCCCAATTAACATAAAAATGGCTATTACAGTTAAAAAAATGGTACTGAAACTTCTAGTTTATATATTACGTATACATACATATTTAGTACCTATGTATATAGTTTGTAATGTGTGGGAAATTTGATAGTTATTCATTAAACAGTAGTCGATTTTATCTTTTCTATCAGATTCCACTGTTCCTGTACCGAGTTATACTTGACACTAAAACGTCGCTGTCTCATTAACGGAGAGGCAGGGCTCGTTGCGGTAAGTTACTGGCGGCTTGTGGCCATAAAGTGCGCCACTTGATTGTCGGGCAAACATGTACCGTGTATTACCCGCAGGGCTTGGCGGGAAGGTAAGAACGCCGATCGATTCGCCAATACGATGTTTATCTGCCGAAATACCGCAGGCCGCTAATGAACAATATACCGGCAATATGCGGTGGCTCCAAATTACTTAATTCGAGCACTACGACGCGGTAGTTCCCAATATAGAAATCGCAGTTGAAGCAATCGCATATTAAATATCACAATATATCGAACATTATTGTAATTTGGCAAGTGTCCTCTTGCGATTAAAAAGTACCAACTTAATGGAATAAAGTGGTTAAATGATTGCGTTAATTCGATATTACGTTGCTTTGTTGTGCAATTTGATTCGAAATAACAACGTAGACGTAATTCAATTGAAGAAACGCAGTTATCATCCCTTTACATGCGACATAAATGGTTTGATGTAATTTTATAAAGGTTATTGCCTTAAGGAAAAGAACTTAATTACGTAAATATTTGCGTATTATAGAAGCGAGGACGGCTCACTTCAATTCTGTATATTAAATGTTCATAAAGTTTTTCAAGCGATCTGATAAGGCGTCGGAAAGCTTACCTAAAGTACGCTTATCAGTAGCTATAAAGTCTGAAAAAGGCAAGAAGATTGCATTCCTGTATTCCTACCGATGTTAATAAGGTGTAAGGTGCAGTCTTAAGGGTTTAATAACTACCTACGGACTTCATGTGAGTTCGGTTGGCCGGAGAACGAGTCTGATAATGCGCACCGGCAGTTAGATACTAATTTTATGAGACATTCAAGAGTAGTCCGCCTTTCGGCCTCCACCTGTGACGCGGGGTACCTATAGATCGTACTTAATTTTTCATCAACTTATAATATTGCGTCTTTATTGCAAAATAACTTGATTCCTATCTAAATCCTGTTTATTAAATGTCATTTAAAATAGAATGATTTATATATTAAATTTAAAAATTTGGTAATTCAAAACAATATTGTTAAATATAATGAGTCAAAAATGATCATTTAGGATTTTTACACGACTCTCAGCTTTTTCGTTAATTAGGCAACCGCACAAATTAATAACGTTTCATCGTGGACTCTAATTATTGAATATATTTTAAAACGAGCGAGTGAAGTCTTTATTGACTTTTTTATTACTGTCAGTCAAAATAGCAGTTAATTGGCTGGGAGTTATTAGAAGCGCTCATTGCCTCGACGATGTGGCGTACAGAAAATTATCTTTCACATTGAAATGTATGTAGGGTACACTTTTTTTAGATTTTCCTTCAAACTGTTTTCGCCCGTCCGCGATAACCTTTACGTGTGTAACAAAAACATGCCGTTCATTGGATGGCTTTATTTTCGCACCTCAGCGAGGCAAATTTCAATTCTGTTTTTTGACTCCCGAACGTACATAATATGTTACTCGGCACATATGTAAAAAAGATTTACCGAACAAAACGGATACGGATTTTTAATTTGTCAGTCGGGGAATTGACAGGGCGTTCTTTCTCTTGAAATTATTAACACATAATAATGTAATTTTATGGTTTCTTTTAATGGAACGTTGCGGCTATCGAAGTGGCTTCGTGCTCGAAATATGACTCCAATAACGCTTGATGTTAATGGACTCTCTCAATGGAGTTGTGTACGTTAGCCGCACGTCAGTGTACGTTTCCAACTGGTAACCATTCGGTAAATGGTAGATAGCTCCTGGTCGTAGGGTTGGTATTTAATATTACACAACCGAAAATATACCCATTTGTAGGATATTTGACATTTTGAGAACATAATAATGATACATGCATACTCAAAAACTCGAAAAACCAAATAATATTGGAGAGAACTTGAAATAAAGAGCATTCATATTTTTATTAACAAATATCAGCAAGTTTTCTTTATTCGACGTTTTTTAAATAGCTATTCGTAATTTATTACGCATATATCCGTAGCAGGATATACCTACGACGAGCGTACTTAATATATGTGATGGTAGGGTTCGTTTCAGTAATCGAAATGTTGATTTGTCCATATTTTAACAACGAAATATTCGTTGATGATAAATAAATATCATTTTCATATGCTTCGTATTTAATTCGCTTCGTGCTACTGGAAATGAAAACCTTGAACTTTACTGACCTTGTATTGCACATTTATTCATATCCATTTTCAATATCTTTTATACAAATTACTTTTATTCATAATTTTCACTTAACATTTAAACGTTTTATGTAATAATGTCCTTTTAATCTTATTTAGTATTATAATTAAATGGGTTAAGATAAATTGTCCTTTCTTTTTGATGATCGTTTTTTATTGTCATACAAAACTGCGTTTTAATAGATGCAGATAGGCACTTTGTGTTACATAAACGGAAGTATTCGTTTAGATATCGCTGTGACTTTCAAGGACAGGAAGAAACGAGGGGTCATATTGTAGTTAAAATACGGCAGCGTTTGAGACGGTATTGTGGAAACTTGCCGATAGCTACAATCGAAAGGAAGTACCTAAATGTAAAAAGTTCATAATAAGAGTATAATCTAGGCTTAGGCTTTATATTATCAATTCATGTACTAGTCTGTTGTTATAAATATATGCACACATCAAAAAAATGATTTCGTTTCTAAAATTTGTTAAGACATATCATCATAAGAAATAACATGCCTATCAACGCAATGAAACCATCATCATTGCCACTTTTTGTAAAACCAATAAGATAAAATAACAGTAATATCTTTATCAAAATAATACGAATTTTCTTCTCGACATTGTATATTAAACAAAATTACAAGCGGAATATCTCATTACGCAAGTCTGCCTCCGAGTTTTATGCGGCCATTAACGGTTTATCTAACACGACTAAAATATCGACATGTTGTTCTTTTAACATCCTATAATTCAGTGCTAGCGGAGCACACCGCACAAATGGATCTTGAAAAACAACCAGTTATTTTGACAAGCGATCTTTCGTAACAAGTCGTATATACGCCGACATCGAAACGAAAATAATTCCTCTTTCAGTTGCGGTAAAGTTTATTCTTGCGGGTCGTCGCTTGAGAAAATATAAGATTCTTTTCATTAGTTACGCTAGACCTTAATTTTAATTTGGAATGAGCTTTTTATAGAGGACTCGAGGAGAAACGATTTTTCATAAGTGATGAGGCGGCACCGATTGTGTATATTGGATAAATATTTTTAAGAAAAACTCTCCGGTTGGAAAAATGTGGGGTGCAATAAATATAAAACCGAAGCCTCGTGGACGCGTGTAACTAATCGTTCGATTATACTTGTTTGTAATGAATTAGTTCCCTGGATTCAAATTAGTCTGAATCCTGATTCGAACTGAAAGAAATATTACCACAGATTTAATCAGTACCTACCTATAGCAGGTAGACGTTCGCTTCGTGCGGCAACGTGTCAAAATCAC